>JAOPJM010083040.1:0-14279 GCA_027124095.1 Muusoctopus leioderma
ATATAATTATAATTATACTAGTGTGTTATACTAGTGTCTTATCGAGTCTTAGAGATTATTGATCGAACCACGTATATAACTACAAAAGTACCAGTAAAGTACTATGGTTGATATAATCGACTATACGCTTTCCTCAAACTTGTGTTTTTATACGTATGTCAGAATTCAATATTCACTTGATCCAAGATTAATTCACTTACAATGATAACGGTTTCTAACATAGGCACAAAGCCAGAATTTAGCTTAAGTCGGTTATATCGGCTCCAGTACTTGACTGGTACTTTGTTCATCGACCTGGGAAGGATGAAAGGCAAAGTTGACCTTGGCGGGATTTGAACTCAGAACGTAAAGAGCCGGAACAAATACCGCAAGGCCTTTTGTCCGACGCTCTAAAATTCTACTGATCCAACACCCTACTAGCAGTGATAATACCATTGGAAATGACATGGCATGAACGCCACAATATTTTACTTTTTCCTCTCTACTTCTTTAAAAGATGCGGAGATACAGTCCTAAAACACAATTTTTAAAAAAAAGGACGGAAGATGGCCAATAATTTCAAGATCTACATGTTTTGTCGAATATCCTGTCGAAAATCAAAATTCACTTGGAATCCATTTCAAGCTGGATATATTCAGGACATGAATTCTTTGTTTGACCTCCGGTTAATTGTTGATGAAACCTAACTATTTATCAATGTCTTCTTGTCTGTTTTGTGTCTATCATTAAACTTGACCGTCCACTTTGGAATCTAATTTCCAGCGAGTTAGCCCGAAGATTGAATATTAAATCACTAGAGAACAACGACAGAACTGAACGATATTGATAGTATATGAACTCACCTTTGACAATTCACTTTTACTATTCACGGTCGTTTCCCCCCCCCCCGATAGGGTGAGAGGTCTTTTTTGTTATTGCGATTGGTTTTCTTTCGTTTTTGTTCGGTTTTTCTCTGTTAACTCATTGCAGATAACACTGAACCTATTGTTTGGTGAAGGATAAATTAATCAACAAGTTCTTTTCCTTTTTTTTTTCTTTTTCTTTTGTTGTTATTGTTGTTGTTGTTTATCTAGTAACGTCAAATAGTAATTTCTAATATAGTTACAAGGTCACAATTTATTTTTATTTTTTTGAGGGAAGGGATTTATAGTCGATTTAATCGACATAGTACTTTACTGGTATTTTATTTTATCGATCCCGAAAGCTTCAAAGGCTAACTCGATCCTGGCGGAATTTGAACTCAGAAAGTAAAGGCACGTAATAAACGACCGCAAAGCATTTTGTCCGCCGTTCTACCGATTTTACAATTAACCACGCTAGTACCACCAAATAATAACCCATATAAAAACAACATATAAATCTCCTTCAAAACCCACTCTACCAACTTTTAAAAAAACGGGTAAAATAATTGGATAATGTAGTCCTGGATGTACTGTGCCTGAATTTTAGAAAATCGGGATGGTTGTGGCTGGAACGCCTTTGATCATTGATCTTCTTGTTTGGGGCAAAACAACAACACCACAACCACCAACAACAAAAAACAAGAACCAAATTGACAAGCGGCGATACTTTACACCCTACTACCGAACCAACCCGGTTGCTTGACCTGCTAGAAATAGCAACCAAATTACATCAAATCACACCCTGTCGTCTTAAAAAAAGAGGGACACATTAGCTAATGTAATCCTAGATGTACAAAAAGATGAGATGGTCACGGCTGGAACATCTTTGATCATAGATCTGCTTAATCAGAGCTGACCTGGGGTAAAACAACAACAACTACAGCAACCAAAACCGAATGAAGCAACACAAGAAACTAAACACCAAACGAGAGTACTATCAGATGGTACAGAGAGAGAAAGGGAGAGAGAGAGAAACAGACAGACCGAGAGAGAGAGAGGGAAAGAGAAAGAGAAAGAAAGACAGTGCTGCAGCATACCAATTGAAGACTGATTCCATTTTGATTTTGTTAACATTTGGATCAAATTCACTTTAACAACGGATGTCGTTGTTTTTGGAGGTAAGAATTGTGAAAGTTGTAAATCTGCGAATTAATAGGGTGCCAATTCTCTACCCATACCGCTAGGAAGACCACTTGAACTTCGATTCCACACTTCAGGTAGTTATAACTTGGGTGTTGTTATTGTTGTTGTTGTTGTTTAGCCTGATCTCAGCCCAGATTGAGCAGACCTCTGATCAAAGACTTTCCAGCTGTGAACATCCAGCATTTTTTAGAGTATGTAAGACTTCATTGTGTAATATATCATATCTGTTCTTATATAAGACGTTAGGATGTGATTAGAAGGAAATTTGGCTGCTGTTTCTAGCAGGTTGAGTGACTACGTAGACGCTTCCTCTATAACTTAGTATCAACAAAAGGTGCAGTTCCCCCTCTCAAAGCAGCAGGTGGTGGAGTAGGCTGTAAAATTGATGATTATTTCGTCCTGTTTCGATGCTGCAATTAAATTTCCCTTCAACAAAGAAACTACTCAAAAATAGTAGTCCCCCCCCACCACCACCACCACCACCAATACGCTTAATAAAGGCAATATTATCAGTGATAGCTCTACAATTTAATGAACATTATTTTTAATGTATTAATGTTGATAATGAAGAAATAGTCCAGATAGTACAATTAAGATCTTATCCAATATCAAATTGACTAACCATAACCTTCATTGACGAATACAGTAGCAAATTATTTCGCTAACATGTTTGTTAATATCTGACACCTAATAGTAATTTGTTTCTAACATAGGCACAAGGCCTGAAATTTAGTAAGTCGATTAAATCGATACCAATACTTGACTGGTACTTTGTTTATTGACCTCGGAAGGATGAAAGGCAAAGTTGACCTCGGTAGGAATTGAACTCAAAACGTAACGGGCCATAACTAAATACTGCAAGACAATCTGTCCAACGCTCTAACGATTCTGCCAATCCACCGCGCTTGACACCTAATAATAATAGTGGCAGTTATGTTAGTGAGTCCCATTAGCCATAGGGTGAATTGGGCCAATACATAGAATTTTCATGCAGTGTATCTAAGTTAAGTCAGTCCTGGTGAAGCCCATATTCTCTAAATTGTCCATATATTTGTTAGCAGAATTAAACTCAACACCGCATGTAGCCGGTGCTTCCTCCAGTTACTGTGCTGAGGCTGTACTCACGCACATAGCCATGACATTCGATATACGCTAACAGCTAGTTGAAGAAAAATAAAACACACAAATAAGATACACTCGGTAGTCCGACACCCTCTTAATGCAGTCAGTTGCGTCTCTGAACTCAAACAGAAAATAGAAAATTAAATAGTAGATAGAAAGGAAATGTCAACACTCACCTCTAACAGAAACGACAGTTTCTGCTGATAATTCTAAATTTAATGAATTCGCCATGTGCATACGAAATTAATAGAAATGTCTTCGTTTAACTTTAGACAGAGAATAAAATATATAAAGGCCAAAAGCCTAATATGCAAAACTGGAAAATAGCGTGATTTAATGTCAAATAAACAAGAATAGTTTTCAGTCGCACCCGGCAAGTGTTGCAATTTGTTTTGTTATATATATTTCTTTTAGTCTGTGTGTGTGTGTGTGTTTCTTTATCGTTTTCTTACACGCCAATCCTATCTCCTTCCCTTTTTTACTTTCCCTAATTTATTGAATTTTTAAAATTCTTTTCTTTTGCATTTTCCTCCATTTACTTTTAGAAAATTGTTATTATTTTGTTATTTTATTTTAATTAATTCTAGAATAACTTCACTTTTGATTCATTACTGCAAACGTTAAGCGATAATTTACTTTTTATTTACTTGCAGCAGAACTTCGAGAAAGAATTATACTAACACACGCGCACACGCACACACACACACACATACACACACACACACAAACAAACAAACACACACACATACACACACACACACACATACACACCTAATAAGTTATCGTGACTCGAGTTTCACGTCACCGCGTTCGCCAGGTGAACTGTCTATTACAGCCCAGTTTATATTTATAATTATATTTATATTTATATTATATTATACTATCTTAAATCCCAAATATGTTATCATGTTGCAGATACCATAATAAATTCCTTTTTAGAAATTGTTCCGGACTACGAACAGGGTAAACACTCGATGGCACAACAGCGGTGGACATAGTAAGGGGGAGGGCACGAAAATGCCGACACCAATGGAACAACAAACAAAGTAACCAACAGTTAACCTCCGGAAAATATGAAAATTCAGAGACATCAGATATAAAATGCATACCCACCATAGAGTACATGAAAAACATCTTTAACACCATCAGATGTAAAATAACAATTTATGGAGTAGACAGAATAATAATTTTAGCGAAACAGAATATGATGGCATAATGGACAGGCAGAGATAAGAAAACCACCGAATTGCCCAATGGAAAGCGATAAACACAAAAGAATCAGCAAAACAGCGTACAATAACGTAATCAAAGGTAGATATATGACAACTACTGAACAGGGCAATTATAATCGATAAACAAATAACTTTAACAAAACAGGGCATGATTTAGCAAAACAGGATACAATTACTCAATCGACAACTGAATTGTCAATGAAAATCGATATACAGGTAAACAATTTTAGACAAACATGATGTGATAACGAAATCGGCAAGTAGTCGATAGTCCATGTTGTTGTTGTTGTCGTTGTCGTTGTTGTTGTTGTTGTTGTTGTTGTTGTTTAGCCCTAAGTCAGCCCTGGACGACTAGCCCTATTCAAAGGCATTGTAGGCATGACAAACCCGGCTTCTTTTCAGGCACAGCATAACTTGAGCTACATTAATCAATGTATCTTGTTTCAGTTTGTAGGATATGATTTAAGGGAATCTTGGCTGCCATTTTTAATAGGTCGATGTTCCATTTATACTAATTTCATGCCCAAGGCTGCTAATAACAGCCGCTGCTCCTGTCCTGTTCGGAATAATTAACTACGGTTAATTTAACAAGTACTTCTTTAGATTTCAGTGATGAGTTCAAATCCTTCGATAGTCCTGGCTTAGAGAAATAAGGATGGGTTCTGAAAGGCTGGCCTGCCTTATGTAGATATATTACATAAAGACAAAGTATTCATTGATATCCCAACGACTCGATGTGTTATGATAGCTCATCCTCAAAACATAATTATGACGTGAGACAACAGGGGAGACTCTACGCTCGATGAACTGGAAATAGCAGTCAAATCTTCATGAGATCACACCCTGCACTCTTTAAAAGAAAGAGGTCATATTAGATACATTTACAAAAGTGGAATCAATGTACCGTGATGAAGATCGGAACTCTAACGTTTCTAGTAGGGACCTTCATCGGGAAGACCTTTGCCGAAACATCAGATGTTTCCATACAAATGTGTTCCACTTTGTAAATTTTGTGTATTTATTATTTGCCGGCGGTGGATTGGCAAGGGCGGCGAATTGGCAAGGGCGGTGGATTGGCAAGGGCGGCGAATTGGCAAGGGCGGTGGATTGGCAAGGGCGGCGAATTGGCAAGGGCGGTGAATTGGCAAGGGCGGTGGATTGGCAAGGGCGGTGGATTGGCAAGGGCGGTGGATTGGCAAGGGCGGTGGGTTGGCAAGGGCGGTGGGTTGGCAAGGGCGGTGGATTGGCAAGGGCGGTGGGTTGGCAAGGGCAGCCCACCATGTCTTGCAGTATCTTGCAGCCCACCATGTCTTGCAGTATCTATTCTCGCCGAGGCGAACTTTTCCTTTCAACCTTCCGAAATAAAGTACCAGTCAGGTACTGGAGAAGATTCAATCAATTAAACCCCCTAAATATTATTTGCTGACGCAGACATTCACCAGTTTCCTAGAATTCTACTGTTTCACTTGGATACATGTAGTCATAGATACAATGTCTGAAAAAAAGACGAGATGGTCACGTTTAGAACTCCTGTGATCATTGGACTTTTCGACCAGGGCTCATCTGGGGCTAAACAAGAAAGAAAACAAAACTTGTTTCAATGTTTATAGTTAATTTGCAACGGGGCCCAGTATGGCCGCAGCCAAATGACGGAAACCAGTAAAAGAATAAAGTTGATTCCTCATGTTTATAAGGAAACTGGTAACGGTCTGCGTCATTAAAAATGATACAGTCAAGTTCGTGAGTTCGAGAGAGAGAGAAAAGCATTTTTTTCTCTCTCTCAGAAGAGACAGCTCCGAAACGCCAGATTTCCTTCTCTCCATAGCATACGATCTTATCCAAACTCGTGAACTTCGTATTTAGTGATTTCATAATTAATCATAAGGCAATGCATTTATAAAGGTTAGGAATTATATTGTGTGGTGCTCATTCGTTTTCTCAACGGTATTAGCAACGTGAGCGAAGTAAATCCAAGCGAATCCAACGGCAAGCGTATCACTCATGCGCACTCGGTTCGTTGGGAGAGCGGTATAGGGAGCTTAAATATTAGTTTCCAGCAGCCTCCTTCTCTATCGTACTCGTTCGTCATGTATATTAGAAAGCAATTTGCCGATATTTCACTTTGCCTTCGCCATTTTTGCCTTTTACGAGGGTCTATTAATTATGATGAATGACAGACAAGTTATGAGGTATTCACAAAGTACATGTGGCGAGACGGTTGAATAAGTTGTTATATAATCAAATAAATACTACTGAATAGGATAGAGGAATAAGACATTCATTTTGTGTGTGTGTCTTAGCGGCTTGAGTGAAGTGAAATGGCTCCGATTGAGAATAAAAACTGAGTGGCACCTTGAATCAACAGAAACTTGTATCTTTCTCAGTATGTTACTCACCGATCAAAATTAATATCTTGTCACCAGCCAACGAGCGACCCTCTATGTGGTCACTCGACCAACTAGAAAAAGCAGCTAAATCTTTCCCAAATCTCACCCTACCGCCTTAGAATATAGAAGTAGACATATGTATCTAGGATAATGTAGTCCAGGGTACAATATACCATTAAAAAGAACAGGATGTGATCACGGTTTGAACTTCTTTGATCATAAGTATGCTCGATGAGGGCTATCCTATGGGTAATTAACAACAACAACAACAACAACAACAACAACTAAAATGAATATCAATTTATGTTGAAGAGACCTCAGAATGGTGGCAAAATGGGAAGTTGCAACGCTCATGCGTTTTGCCAAGGGCATTTGCTACATAAATTAAATTAAATAGAAGCAGGAATAATTACATACCATTTTATAAATGAAACAAATTCATGAAACAGTTATTTTAATTTTATATGTCTAATAAAATGAAATTCTATAGCAATATAACTTATCAACATTGTTTAAAAATCAAAGCAAATATGCCATGGCTATCGTATATATGTAAATATATTTGTAATACATATGTAAGTCTGGGACTAAATTAATATGAGGTCTACTTCTTTTTTAGCCCCCACTGATGTACTAAGTATACATTTTTACACTTACTTTCTGTAATTGATTTTATTTATTCTAAACAACACTGAGAAATTATCTCATGTTTATGAAAGAAGTTCCCACACATAATAGATATGATTATAGCTCAATGAATGCATTGCATTGTTAGATAGAATACATATTAATTTATTTCACAGATGCATATGAAAAACAATAGATACATTTTCAGAACACCTGACAGTTGATCAGAAAATATTTGTCCAAATATTTCATTAGGGTTGGAAATTTGGAAATAGTCAAAAAATTCACACAATTTATCATGTATGCATTGATTGAACAAATTAACTCATACCTGATGCAAAGTATAAAGTACGCATGCCAGAAGTACATTCGTTATAACCTGAAACTAGAAAATCTAATAATTGTTTCTAACATAGGCACAAGGCCAACAACTCCAGTACTTGACTGGTACTTTATTTTATCGACCCCGGAAGGATGAAGGGCAAAGTTGACCTTGGCAGGATTTGAACTCAGAGCGCAGTGAGAACAAATACTGTAAGGCATTCTGTCCTATGCGCTAACAACTCTGCCAATTCGCCATAATAATGATAGTGGCATTTTCTACCCTCTGATATATTGCGCCCTATCGTATTCACTGTGCCACACTGCCAGTGTTGCAAGAGACAGATATAGAACTTGTGCTGTCTATCCATCCTCACCTCTACCTTCATCACTCTACCGTCACACCTTATCACTCTATCACTCTCTCACTCACTCTATATCTCTCCCATCACTTGCAGGTTGGCATTACATCTGTGTGTACTCACCCACCACCTTTAATTTGTCCTCCTCATGTGTCTCTTAGGATACATTTAGCACTCCCACCTACCATCACTAACCTCTACTGATATTTATCATGTAAAATCACCTACCTGACACATCTATGACATATCTACACCACTGCTACTCTTACTGTCTTCTATCCAACGCCTACCAACAGCCAGTAGATAGCTATCACTGTCTTTCTTACATTCCTCTTCCTCCACTTTCCAATCACTGCTTCCCCCATCACACCGATACTCATACCCTTTCATTCCACCCTCTCGTACATCACTCACCTTCTATTCACACTCTCAAGCCATGTTGCCTTCAAAGAATGGATTCTATGTAGAGTAGAGAGGACTCTTTAGTCTGCAGGAGACCAAGACATACTCTCTAGTGTCGGTTCCACAATAAGATGCGCCCAGCGAACCCTGTAAAGTGGATGATGATCGGAGACAACATAAGGTAGAGAGGACTCTTTAGTTGTGTCGTGGACTCTTTAGCCGTGTTGGTACCACGATAAAATTCACCCAATACATGCTGTAAAAGTGGTAGGCGGTCGAACGGAAGCAACCTTGCGCAGAGAGAACTTTTTAGTTGTGTCGTGTTGTGGATATGACAACCTTTCTAGTGTTGGTGCCATGATAAAATGCACCCAGTACATTCTGTAAAGTGGTTGGTGATAGGAAGGACATCCAGCTGTAGAAACCAAGCCAAATGAAACGTACGAGTGAGACGAGGCCTGCTAACCCATCTAGAAGAGTGATGAGTCCAAATAGGATCAGACCAAAATCACTCGTCCAACCCAAGCCAGCATGTGGATGATGATGATGATATATATATATATATATATATATATATATATAAGCAGTCAAGTTAGTGCCATCATACTTAACGTAGTGAGGGAAAAAGATCTAATTATTTAATAATACTTTTGTGGTAAGCAGAAGAATATATAAAATCAATGATGTATATTATATTAATCTGATTTTGGCAAGCACGTGCAACAACTCTGGACATGTTTTGGTCTTATCAGACCTCTGCAGCGAAGTATGTACTTCTCTGTACTTACAAAATCAGTGATAAGAGAATCATTATAGTGATGTTCAATAATGTACAAAATAGACATCAAAAGTTATCGCTAACTGTACTGGGACTGAATGAGACCCAACTAGGTCGATATCACCATACTTCATTTATCAAACTTTCATATTCTCTCTAGGGATTATGTAACCCCACAATTGTATCCTTATATATATTTTAATAAATTAAATTTTATTTTTCTCGAATGAATCTCACATTACTTTTATATGTTTAGGACCTTTTAATTTAACTCTTTGCCGTTCCAACAAGGACCCCTGTTGCCAAAACTGGGACCGCCAGTTCTGTATACCTGACACAGCTTACTTCAACTATATGGCAATTAACTGTGGTGCCACCTGTGAGTAAGTAGTCAAACTGTTTTCTTTCTTTGATTTTTACCATCTTGCCTGTTAGTCTGGTGTGAAATAAAACATCCCTAAATTAGCTCATTTTATATTTTAAAATATGTTTGAAGAAGGCTTTGTGGGTTTTCCTTATTTCTTTATTACAACAACAACAAAAACAAAAACAACAACAACAACAACAACAATAGCAGCAGCAACAGCAACAACAACAACAATAATTGTTTCTAACAAGGTCAACAACCCTAGTACTTGACTGGTACTTTATTTTATCAACCCCGGAAGGATGAAAGGCAAAGTTGACCTCGGCGGGATTTGAACTCAGAGCGCAGTGACCACAGTCGTCCCTTGCATTCGAGGATGACCTGGTATAAGCATATACCATAGTTCTGCTAATGATTTTATGTGAAACCAGACTATAACAATCAATAGTTTCGCAGTGCCAGTACCAATGTACAGCTTTGCTATCATCACCAAATGAAAGAGACACGAGATTGAGATACTTCACATATATGCAAGAAATCTTCTATCATGAATGGAATTCACAAGATCGGTTGTATGACCGGAACTACATTCTGCCTATAATGCTGCTATTTTGGAGCTCAATTAAATATGTCCAGCTGGACAATGACAGGTTCACCACCATGAGAGAGCCTCTATGTGGTCGCACAACCTGCTAGAAATAGCAGCTAAATCTCCCTCAAACCACACCCGACCATCTTTTTTTAAAAAAAGGAAGGATACATCAGATAATGTAGTCCTAGATACACTATGTTTGAAAAAAGATGGAATGGTTGTGACTTGAACGCCTTTATTCATAGGTCTACTCAACCTCAGGACTGACCGCAGGCTAAACAACAACAATAACAACCACAACAACAACATGAAACAAGAAAAGCTTAGTACATCGTTGATGTAAAAAAGAATTCAAAATGGGTAAACGTGGTTACGAAGCGAATTTCTTAACCACACAGCCACGCCTGCGCCTATATGTATGTGACATAAATAGTTTATCACTATTACAACTGGGAAGTTATGCCACTTATCACGGTAATACATTTATCACAGTGATGCAGTTATTGCAATGATATAGTTGTGAGGGTGATATATCTATCATGATGATATATATCTTATAAAATTAAGCCTATTTTCAAAAGTAATTTCAGTGCATCTGCATCACGTGCAATGCACGAGTAAGTCTTCCCATAATCCTTTAGGTTGTAGAAGTAGCATTTGAATTAATGATGTTATGTATTTATATAATGTTATATAATGTATCTAAGGATTGTCAACAAGGTGTAACTCCTCGTTCTTGAAGCTATATTCACAGGACAATCTGAACTCAGCACTTAAATCTAACAAATCACTCGAGATTATACTGAACTCCCACTGTTTCTGGCAGTGAGAGGTACTAAACCTATTGTATTTATTTGACGCTGGATGAAGTCTGCTAGCAATTGTCAAACATCTTCGCTATGGACATAGAACAATACCTGTGACAGGATACGAACTTTGGGCCCTAGTGTATATGATATAATATAGCATATAAGTGTGGTGTAACTCTAGCTATCTCTATTCCATGAAACTTTAGCAGCAGAGGTAACAGCACTAGCAGAAGCAGTAATAGCAATAGTAGCAGGTATTGTAAGGTAATGTATAATTGCTACTTTGGGTTATTGCTGTTTAGCCCAGGTCACCAACCATGACCTTTTAGAGGTATGTAGGGCTACATTATCCAACGTGTCCTTTCCCAAAACGGTAGGATGTGATTTGTGAGAGACTTAGCTGCCATTTCCAGCAGGTCGAGATATTACATTGTGTGATATGTTATGGTATGTTATGGTACATCTAGTGTGGTATAGTACAGTATGGTGTATTATATCATATAGTATAGTGTGGTGTATTATGATATGAAGTTATTAGTATGTTATATAGTGAATGATCAAACAATGATTATAATATAGGGGAAACGTTTACAATTTTTTGTTTACTTTTCAGCTCATATATGTGTTTGTTTTAACGAATGTTCCATGAGGACAGAAATATACAGAAATATGCAGCTAGAAACGATCCAGTGAACACATAGTTTGAATCGACCCAGTGAACATATAGCCAGAAGTATCCCAGTGAACATACTGCTTTGATTTAATGGAATCGAACTCATATACTATTTGTAAACATACTCATTAAAACACATTCTTAACCCCCCATTATCTACCAAAATGTCGAATCTCAAAAATAATTATAAAATAAACATATTGTCGATTAAACAGATAAATTTGATTTTTTTCTATTATTTGAAGTTAGTCTCTTTTATTCTTTTAGTGACTTCAGTCATTGGACTGCGGCCATGCTGGGGCACTGCCTTGAAGATTTTAGTCAATTAATTCTACCCCAGTGCATTGTCTTGTACTTATTTAATCGATCTCGTAAGATATACAAAATACAACATATTCACACATTTAACAATCCTTAAAGGAGCTAAAACACAGCTCTCTCCAAACATATCTGGTTTGTAAAAGAAGCAGGGCCTGTTGTGTATAAAATCCAATAGTCAATTCCCAGTCATAACACACCTTACGTACATGGTAATTTCTGTTCGAATCTGCACTGTAAATTTTGTTTAAATGAGAAATTATTGATCTTATTTCAGAAAGACAGCAGATTAAGCGAGCATTCAGAGATGTTTGGTTATTGCAGACATTCTTCAAAATACCTACTTCGTAATAATGTACCTCCAAATAGTTAAATTGAAGCAGCCAAAATTATAAGAATTTAAATCATACGATATTTTGTTTCTCATGTATTTTTTTTATTTTCATTTTTTAGAGATTAGCGATACTTAACCATTACGAATTATTTCCTTTGCATTGTATTTGTCTTTTTCACACTCATATATCATTATTTGTTTACATATCTTTCCATGTATTTTTTCATGTATATATATCTTTTCCTACGCATCATAATGCTTTGTACAAATCATTCCCACGGTGTTATTTTTACTTTGCTAAATGCCAAATAGAAGTGAGGTGAGTGACCCTGATGAATCTCGAGAAAGACGAAACATATGACTGCCAATTTTTCACTCTCAGTTACCGAAAATTCTGGGATATATTCACCGGTTGTATTTTCACAACGAAACTAAATGTCTGTTTATTAAACATACTATGTATGATTTGTGTATGCGCATTTATTCGAAACAACGCTGTGTTGGTACTTTTATTAATATAAGAATATACATATTGCAAAAAAGTGTAGAGCAAAGGGAGCTATTATACAATTACTGAAATATAGAGCTTTGCTCACTAAAGGGCAGGTGCCTCGAGAAAAGGCACATGTTTGTATGTCCTATATAGCTTGTTTATGTGTTGATGTCTCCACCATCAACACACAAAAAAGCAATATAGGCCATACAAACATTTCATCAAAAGTCGTTTACACCAGTAAAACATATCATTCCGTTATCGCCACCTGGAAAACACCACAGCACTTTCAAGCATATTTGGGAATCTAAAGACAAAGGAGAGACCACCAGCGTCTCATAGGCAGTATCAAATAAGGCACAGGCATTGAAGAACGGATCAAAGTACTATGACTTTTATCTTACAGAGAAACTCCACATTAACTGCCATCCTACCTTATTGTAAATATAAAGTGTGACCTAATTTCAAATTGCCAATACATTGTCAAATTATTTGTCAGGAATTTCAAAGAGGACCTTACCCCCTCCCCTATCAAAGACAAATGACAGCCGGTGATCTCCACCGTTTACACCGTTTAGAGTAATTCCATTGTTTTCCTTTCCAAACTGCAGAGGAGTATGGTTGGCCAAAGGGCCGATCTAACGAAACCATAGTTCGGACTGTAATCCATATATATATGATTTTATTACTGACGTTACTCTATGTTGCTACTCTGAGTTTCGCGATTACTCGCTGATCACGCAAATTAATGGTAATATTACATGGCATAGTATATAATATGGTAGATATTCTGGATATCTACCATATTCTGGATATGGGCGTATATTTGGCAAAATGTTGATTTAGATTTATCGTCCAACCCATGCTGCCATGGGTTGGATGAAATTTGTTCAGGTAGTATTCTATGGCGGGATGCACTTCCCAAACGTTACTTATTTTTTGAAGTAAGGTAGTTTTTCCAACGCTCTTCCCTAGTCAAATCGCTAAGCTGTTTATGCAGGACATAAACAACATGCACCGGTAAATTAAGCGATATCAAGAATGAAGACTATGTGGATAGAAACATGCACACACACACACGCACACACACACAATTATATATATATATATATATATATATATATATATATGTATATATATATTTACGATGGGCTTCCGCTCAGTTTTCGTCGACCAATTTCACTCACAAGGCATTGGTCAGCCCGAGGCTATAGTAGAAGACATATGTCCAAGGTGCCACGCAGTGGGATAGAGCCCTGAACCACGTGGTTACGAAGCGAAATTCTTAACCACACAGCCATGCCTGCGCCTATATATATATATATATATATATATATATATCAAAGCGAGCAGCCTGGGTATGTGATAGTGATCAAGGGTAAAGACCCGGAAACGTCACGTATATCGCTCCCAGCTG
>JAOPJM010083428.1:0-14273 GCA_027124095.1 Muusoctopus leioderma
TAAATAGCATGCGATACTACATCGAAGTTGAGTAATGAAAAAAAATTAGCGATCAGTAAAACAAAAGGAAAAAATCCGGTGTGGCACTGAGCTCATATGTGTGCTGTCATACTGACCACAAAGTAAAAAACATCTCTTTAGGTCCCCAATTCCAATAATGAATTAGTAGATGTATCCACTTCTTGTTATCTTCTTGTCCCTTGTTGAAGCGAAAAACTCTTCAAAGGGGTTCATCTGAAATCTGAGTTGGTGTTATTTAACCCCATGTCAGCCATGACTAAGCAGACCTATGATCAAATGCAATCCAGCCACAACCATACTGCCCTTCTCTTGAACATTGCGTATCTACAACTACATTATCCAATGTGTCCCTCCCTTTCAAAGACAGTAGGGTATAATTTGAGGGAGATTTAGCTGTTATTTCTAGCAGGTAAAGCAACCATGTAGAGCAGGGGTCGGCAACCATTCACCCATGGGGGAAATTTTGCCCGCGGGCAAATTTGAAATCACCCACTGATGAAGTCCCTAAAAGCCTGTGTGAAAAAAATTGTTTAAGCCTTAAGACCAAAACAGTAATTTATTATAAGTTGCATACACAGCTTCTTATGAACATACAATTCATTCCTGGTATTAAAAAGGTTCCCAGCCCCTGATGTAGAGGCTCTCCCATTGGCTTGTATTCTGAAATCTGAGTTTAATAGTGTGTTAGGTACAGCATGGCTGTGTGGTTAAGAAGTTTGCTTCATAACCATGTGATTTGGGGATTTATCCCACTGCATGGCACTTTGGGCAAATGTCTTCTACTATAACCTTGGGCTGACCAATGCCTTGTGAGTGAAATTGGTAGATGGAAACTGAGTGGAAGCCCATCATGTGTGTGTGTGCGCGCGCGCGAGCGTGCTTGTCCCCACATGTCTTCATGTCATATCACTTAGGCAGCTGGTGAAGTTTGTTTACATTCTACATAAATAATAGGTCTGACAGCTTGGGCAGTTTGGCAGGAGAGGATCGGTGGTATAATTCCCATACTTAAAAAAAAATAATGATAAGTAAGGTTTGGTGTTAGGAAGGGCATCTGGACGTAAAATACTGCCTCAAAAAATTTCGGCCAACCAATACCAGCATGGAAACATGGATGTAAAAACGATGAATGAAACAAACTAAATTGAAGTTTTTAATACTACATTACTGAACACATGTGAAAACACCTCTAGCTAGTGTAGCAGGAATTTTCAAATCCAACTTGAACTTAGTACTTAAGATCTACAAACCTAACACTTTACCACTGACCACTGAGCTGTTATTATCTCATTTAGTAATTTAAGTGAAGTTAATTTCTGTATTGTCATTCTTGGTGATTATTATTTTCTTTATGGTCACATTTCTAAGTCATCTTACTATGACATATCTAAAGCTGCCTGACAAGTGGAAACTGTTTTATTACGACTAGGATACAAGTTTTCGAAGAATGTTAATTACTGTTTATCATTCTTTTACATTGACGTTAGAGGTTTAGAAGTTATCTCTTTGATTGCTTCTAATCTCACATAGATTAAACACGGATGATTTACTACTACTACTAGTAGTAGTAGTAGTAGTGGTGGTGGTGGTGGTAGTAGTAGTAGTAGTAGTAGTAGTAATGGTGACACAGAGCAGTGGGAGAAGTGTTAGAGTACCAGCCTAGTTGTATTAAAAAAAATCAATCACAGGGAAATTACTCAGAGACACCATCTGCATTAAAAACGATAGTTAAGTTAGTGTCAACATATTTAATGCAGTGAGCATGAAAAAAGCTAATTTAAAATAATTATGCAGTGATGGAAACTAAAACTATTAATTTCTATGTGGATGGCATCTCTCAATAATTTCCCTGTGATTCTCTCATTACTACTTCAATGAAATCTATGTTTAGATGAGGAGGTCATAATAACACTGAAACAAGTCCTCTACTTACTGAAATGATTAAAATAATATTAGTCATTGTGCTAATGTTGTCTTTTATTGACTGCCTAATTATTTTTAGTTAGCCTTTTGATGCTCACTACATTAAATATATTAACACAAACTTAACTATTGTTTTTCATCCAGATAGTTGTCTCTGAGTAATTAACCTCAGCCTCAGTCATTTATTTTTTTAGGTATTTGAATTTTTCATGTCTATTCGTCTTTAATATTGTACATCTACATAAAGATTCTCTAATTACTACTTCTGCAAGTACGGTGAAGTCTATGCTTTGCTGAGGAGGTATAATAAGACCGAAACATGGTCAGAATGATTAAAGCAATATTTATAATTGAGCTAATGTTGTCTTTTCCTCACGACATAACTACTTTGAATTAGCCTTTTGATGTTCACAGCATTAAATATGTTAACACTAACTTAACTATTGCTATTTAGTTACATCTCATTGTTTTACCTCGAAACCCTGTCAGGTCCATTTTACTTATCTTCTCTATTAAGCAAGAGAGAACTCAGTATAAAGATGTAGAGTATAATAGATTTATTGAAAAGCTGGATTAACCGTTGATCACATTATGAGTGTCAGTTTCACCATCAACTAGTTCATCGAGTAATGATATTAAATGATATTAATCCACCTGAATACTATGAATGTTGAGATCTCAATATTCATAGCATTAAGGTGGATTAATATAAACCAATTGACGGTGAAACTGGCAGTCATACTGTGATCGTCACATAACCCAGCTATTTTTTTTTTGTCTCTTGAGCAGCATTCATTATTCTTCATACTAATTATATGTACTAGATCTATTCAGATAGATGATTCACCTCTCATCACACTAGATGAAACTAATTCAGGAGCTGCGCACTGGCTTTTATAAGCTGATGTAGTTAGTGACTCAGGTGATATAGTTGATGGTGCAGGCATGGTTGTGTGGTTAAAGGTTTCACTTTGCAACCACACAGTTCCAGATTTGATCCCATCCCACTGCAGGATACTTTGGGTAATATAGCCTCAGGTTGACCAAAGCCTTTTGAGTGAAATTTAATAGACAGAAACTGTGTGGAAGCCTGTTGGATGGAGTAATAGATAGGGTAATGGATCCAGCCAAGATGTCGGCAGTTTGTGTCCAGTCAGTGGCTATAACACTTAACTCTCAAAATGGCCCAGTCCACCTAGCTGTAAATAGGTACTGAGTTCAATCACTCCTGCAGGAAGAAAAAATTGAACTCCAGAGCAAGGCAATGACAAAACACCTCTGTAATGTGCCAGGAAATCATAATGGGTGTGAATGTTCCACAGGGCTACAAGAAGTCAGATTTGACTTGGCAATTCCACCTGTTTAGTTAGTGGAAATAAATGATATCACTAAATCCTAAAATGTTTACTTACATTCTTACTAAGATATTTTATTATCTCTGAAAGATTATGGTATCAATATATCCTTATCATGTTCTGGCTTACTTTTGATTTTCTTTCAAATGTCAACCATATTCAGTTTTAAAATATATGTGATTTAATCTCTTTTCTTGGAAAACTAATTATTACCTCTGTCATTGTTATTTTTTATTATTATTTTTTTATAAATCATGCATTTGTGAACAATAGCGTCATTGGTTATAAGTTTCCATTGGTTCGCTGTATTTCTGATAATAAGAGTGACATAGGAGTGTCTGTGCAACTCAGGTGGAAGATATTTCTTCTTCAATGCACCAATTTATCAGCAATTTCTCGCCAATGTATGCATCTTTCATCAATATACACATATATAGATACAATGAGCTTCTGCACAATTTCCGTCTATCCAATTTCACTCATAAGGTATTGGTCAACCTGAGGCTATGGTAGGAAACACTTGCTCAAATTGCCTCAAACTCAGAACCACATGGTTGCAAAGCAAACTTCTCAACCACACAGCTATGCCTGCACCCAGGCATTTTATTGACATTCAAGGAGTCGTGCTAAGCTTGATTCTCAAAATAACTAGCTTTCCTCATAATATAATGAGCTTTCCTCATAATATAATGAGAACATAGATGACTGAATTGATAGGGTGCTGAACAAACAGCCAAGAGAGCAGTGATTTGCATCCTGTTACAACCACTGCCAAGACACTTAGCTCTTAACAGCAGAGTTTACCTATGTTGAAGTAGATATCACAAAGTGATATAGTTTACCACTGTAAACAGTAGTTGTACCATAAAATTAACAAGTGGTTCATTGGCTTGCAGTACCAAGTTCAATTCTAACTGAGAAAGTTAACTGTTACAGATTGGTTTTGTTTTTGTTGGTGGTTAGCCCTAGGTCAGCCCTGATTGAGAAGACCTATGATCAAAGGCTTTCCAACCATAACCATACAGTCTTTTTGTATATCTAGGACTACATTGGCCAATGTCTACTTCCTTTTGTTTTTTAAAGATGGTAGGGCGTGAATTGAGAGAATTTGGCTGTTATTTGTAGCAGGTCGAGCAACCACATAGAGGCTCCCTTGTTGAATTGGTCACATGGGTATATTTGTCTCTCATCAATTTAACCCCCTGGGACCATATTTCTAATGGAAATACACTGCCTTTGTGTTTAAATTAATTTTTTTAATAATTAAGGATTTGGGTGGGGTGGGGTGGCAATAGTAAAATAACTTTTTAAATTATTAAGCTGGTATTCAGAACATAGCAAAACTTATAATAGAAGGCTTTAATTTAAATATGAATGCTTTAAAATTGGCAGGTTTTGTACCTTAGAACTAGAGGCAGTCTCAGTCGTGTTGCTATCAGAAGGTTTACTGTCACAAGAACCAGTCCAATGGACTGCATAGCTTATTGAACATAATTCACCCCTTGTTGTTCTCTTGGAATGGAATGAATTTTGATATTAAAAGAAACTGTATGTGTGTGTGTGTGTTTTCTACGATATATTACATGTCAAGATTGAAACTTTATTGTTAAAGAAAAACTTGGAATGTTAGTGTGGCACAACTCTCCTTCAGATTGATACTATGTCAACAACGTAACTTGTATTTAATTTAAAATTCACTTGAAAAAAATATATAAATATAAAATAGAAAGTATAAAGGGCTTTCAGTGCAATTGTGGTAGAATCTGAACTATAGCATTACAAGTTTAGTGTTGCAAACCTGTATATTGTTGTTTACCAAACCAGTGAATTGAGGTAATGTAGAATAAAGTGCCCTGTCATTTGTATCCGATGTGAAGTCAGAACAAAGAACGGGAAGTTCAGCACTTTACACACTTAGCTATTTTGCCTCTCTATTCAATAAAATAGCAAATTGAACAGCCTGACTATTTTAGGGTATGACCCTGGAAAATGTTAATAAAAAGCTATTATGCTGGTAGAATCGTGAAATTAAGTGTGCCATACAGAAAGTCAAAAGGGCCACATGCGACCTGCGGGCTACAGGTTCCTCATGACTGGTCTAGAGCAGCGGTTCCCAAACTGGGGTAAATTTACCCCCAAAGGTAAAATTTTGCCTACAGAGGGCGTAAATTTCCCGAATCTGGATTTGTACATATATCAGTTCATCATTAGTTCATAAATAAGGGAAACAACATTGTTATGTGTTATTTGTATTGTTATTTGAACTTAAAATAGCAATGTTTAATAACAGTATTTTAAATTTCCTATTTGTCAGTTATTTTATTATGGTAGAAGTATAAACTAAAATTACTGAACAAAACAGAGTTGGGGTAAATTTACTTTCAAAAAGTTGCCAGGGGGTAAATGGAAGGAAAAGGGAGTGGGAAACCCTGGTCTACAGAGAAACCTAATAAAGTTTCAAAATGTTTTTTTCTTTTTTTCTCTCTTGTGCATCATTTGTTTGCTTTTTGTCTGAAAGTGAACAGGAAATAGTGGAAATGCAGAATTATATGTCTAAAGGTACTGACACTTTTTGCCTTAAGTACTTCTGATTGGCTTTGTAAAATATACTGGGTCAAATGGTTATCATTGATTAGGGAAGTTTTGATACAACCAAACAATTCATTTTATTTCTTTTTACTTATTTATAGAGTTTTACATTCAAATTTCATAGCAGATTTTAGATTATTTGGATATTTGTGTATGAATTGGTGGCATAATTATTTTTACAACTGTATACCTTAACTAACACATACTGAGACATGCAGCAGAGTAATGAGCCTTATCACAATGACTGTAGCAAGGTTTCTATTAATAACTTCACAGGTAGTAAGCTTAGCATCGTTTTTTTTTGTTTGTTTTTTAAACATGACTTCGAGGAGGAAGGGCAGCACCCATGACCCTTTTCAGTGCCTCTGAGAATGGTGGGAGAAAAGAAGGAAGTTATCGTCAGACCAGATACCTGGCCTGAATGTTTGCAATATAGTAGACTTCGCTAAAAGCACCCAAGGACCAGGTGGTGATGTTAAACCGGGTGACGGATTAATTCTACCACCGAAGAAAAGGAACAGTCCTGATGATCGGCTTCCACACAGTTTCCTTCCACCAAATTTCACTCACAATGCTTTAGCTAACCCGAGGTTATAGTAGAAGACACTTGCCAAATGTGCTGTACAGTGGGATTGAACCAGAAACCAGAGTTGTGAAGTGAACTTTTTAACCACACTGCCATGCTTGTGTCCATTTTAACCTGACAATCATTTGTCTTCATTTTACCAATAAAGTTAGTAGGTGTAACAGTATTGTTTAACTCTTAACATCCTGTTAAAAATTCCTTAAGTCCCATAATGACTGAGCAGAAATTGCCTAAAAATGGGGGTTTTGCAGCATATTTATTATGAAATTTACAGGTAAGAAACACAGGTGCTTGAGGTGTTTTCACACAAAAATAGTTCACTTTCACCAAGTATGTGTTTCAATGATTCATATCAATTTAATGAAACCATACAGGATGTTAAGAGTTAAAGAATATAATTGATAGTATTTCAGGTTCATTTAAAAGCTTTAATACATGTCTGACTATATTGTATTTTCAAATTATGGAAAGCAAATTTTTAAGACTCCTAACAAAGATAAAGCTTAGACAAATGCTGGAAATGCAAGAACTTTGTGGCAATTTATAAAAATGAGGTGTTATCAGCCAAAAGGCCTATCTAATGAAGGTAATTTCCAATGAATATTTGTTAATAATGAATTAATTAGCTTGTAACACTGTCATAGATGCTACTTAATTAATGTAACCATATCAGAGTCACACGGAAGAGAATTTTTCTGTTATCTCGAGATTAGCTTCCAGAATAAGATCTGGTTTGAATAGATTACAATCTCCACACTACATGCTCATGTAATGTCTAGTAAGCAATGGGGAAGTGCTTTTTTAGTTTTTGTTTTACATGAATTTTTCTTTCCCTGCTAGTATGGATAGGATAGGTTTTATTGGAACAGTTCGTTTTACAAGTGGATATCCTTTCATATGCAACCACTTAAACATGAAGTAATAGTGACACCAACTGTTAACTGTATTGTCTGAAGCAAGCAGTTATATACTATATTTGGGGACAAAACACAATAGTTGATTTCATAATCATATAGTAATAGTCTAGTGCGTCTTTCATTCTTTCTTTAGTAATCAGTTTTTGAAACTAGATTTATTTTTCTCCTCTATTAAGTACTGCTTCAATTTTATTGTTTGGGAGATGCATGCAAGTGTATCTTTTATATTGTAAAATTACCATAGAGATATAACCTGTTTTATGTTTAGTGTTTAAAGCTCTAATTTCATGTCTTTATGGTAATTTATGCACATAAAGGCAAAAGAAACAAAATCAGTACACAGAAAATTACTTAATATAAGACAATCTTTATTTTAGCCACTTTAAAGTCAGCTGACAGTTCTGATCAATAGTTTATCATTTTTATATTATTGTGTTGGCATTTGCGGTCAATATCACTGTGATATTGAAACGAGTGGTAACAGGAGCATGCATTAACCAGGACAAAACGTTAGGCATGCAACTCAACACTTGCTGAGGCAAGGCAATGCCGATCAGCATTGTGGGTTACTGGACCGATGGTCCTGTTAAGATGCTTGGGGTCTGGTTCAGGTCAAACCTCAGGAACTGGGATGAGGTTACGAGCTGAGTGGCTAGTTTCACCCAGAAATGGGCTAGGAGGAAGCTATCCTTGAAAGATTAGGAAGAGGTGGTGAATGCACACATCACTTGCATTATTTAGCCTGACTGTTGTACTTTGCCTCATTTGTCATCTGACCAAGTTGGAGCATCTGTTTTTTTGCTTCTTGTAAAAGGGACATGTTCTACTGGTCAGAAGGTCCATTTACTACCAACACCCTCTTCAAGGAGGGTTTGGTATCCCATGGCTGATAATGTGCTGAGGCTGTGGCATCTGCAGAGATTCCTGGATGGTGAGTAGGTGTACTCTGCATTTGCCAAGTATGTTTTCCTACAGCCCATCTCTGTTATGAAGTTGCAGTATGGGTCAAGTGAAGACCAAGATCAGGAACCTGGTATCTAAAATGCTGTTAGGTGTTCACACTTCTCTCCCAGTCGAATGATGCAGTTGGTGGTATGTCAACCCTTGCATTCTATAGAGGATTAGTTGTGAGCAAGAGTGATGATGCTCTTGAGGAAACACTAGGCATTGATGAAGATCAACTGAACTGTCTATTCCAAAGGACTTTCAACCTGGACATTATGGAGAACTTACAGAAATCCTTGACCTGGCAGTGCTACTGGGGACATTGCTGGTTCAGGATACACTTTACAGGCACAGAAGTGTTATCAGCTTGGCATGTCTGAGATGGGTGCAGAATGATGAAATTGTTTTGCATGTAGTCATTCAGTGTCCAAGTATTGCTGACTTGTGGAATTATGTCGAATAGCTGTTACTGTGTGTAGGATGGATCTGGCTATTAGCAGAGTTCATCGTGAGGATCACCTTGCCACCTTCCTTTGGCTGGGAAGGGCAGGCAGTTTTTCTCTGCAGGCTATGGCAAAAGAGATCGTATGGTGGGCAAGATTGAAAGGACTGAGGACTGATACTTTTCTCTTCAGGCAATCCTTCATCAACTACATTTCTCCATTGATGATAACCACCTTATTCTTTCAACTGACACTTACATGCACAAATGCACACCTTTCTTTCTTTCTTTCTTTTCATTTACAACACTCAGTTAATGCTACAGTGTCCCCTATTCTCAAAAAGGCAACCCTTCTGGCTCTACTACTGGAAAACATCCTCCGATGGGGTCATGCCAATTTTGTCTCTTTCAACAACACAGACACAATCATTACACATGTCAAGAAAATAATATTGTACCTCCACTCCTAAACATGAAACACATGCAACTAGAACCCTCAAGGTTGCTGCAAATGCTAGGCCTCTCCATTGCTGAGGGTCTCTACTGTCAAATGCACATCCTCAATATAGCAAAGACTGCATCACAAAGACTGGCTGGCCTTCCTCTTCAGGGCCAGAAAATACTTCAGCCCTTAATAACTACTAACCCTTTAGAAAGCTTGAGTGAGAACCACAATGGAGTACTGGAAAGGTGCTCGTCTTCAAATAGGCATGAAGTTGCTCACTCCAACCTCTGGCCCTCAAATATGCTGTCCCCGTCTCTTTGCCTTTTCTACTACTACTACTACAACTGCAGCTGCTACTACTACTACTACTGCTGCTGCTGCTGTGGCTTCTGCTTCTTGGAGCTGGCTGGTTTCATACCACCTCTACTCAACTCACTTTCAACTCTCTCGTCTCTTTTCCCCTCGCCACCCATATTGTGTCCTCCCTTCCAGGTCCCACACTAACCACTACGCCAAGAAGATTCCTCTCCAGAATGTTGGCCCTCTGGAATTTGTTTCCTCCCCATGTTTTTTTCTGCAGTCGCCAACTTGCAACTGTTCAAGAGGAACATTAACTGCCGCGATCTCTCCAGTCTCGGAAGGCCTGCGAATGCCATGGGCACTGCTCCTTCCTCCAAACCAATTCAATAACCCCCCCCCCCCCCCAAACCATCACACTCCCTACAAATGCCAAGTCATTCTTTCTAGTTAGCTTTTTTATGCTCTCTGCATTAAATATGTGAACACTAAACTTAACTAGAGATAGATAGAGTAGTCATGTCTGCATCATAAAGGCTGGATTCTATTTCAAGGCCAGAAAATACTTCCATTCTGAAGAGTTGATAACATATACAAAGTACATGTAATACCCTGCACTAGAGTACTACTCACACATATGGGATGGTACAGATTTAGACACATCCTGGAACATACTACTCCCCCCCCCTCACCATTCCTTCCACATCCTTACAACAAAAGATGGCTGCCTGACAGGCTGATCTTCAATGAAGACTAGTTTGGTGTAAAAATAATATTGGTTGTTGACTAAAGTGGCAAGTGGGAAATAGTATTGTAAAATTAAAATCATCTGGTATCTATAGGTGTTATGGTTGGAGTACGTGACAAAAATATTTTTTTAATAATAAATTATTTTGCTGAGAATCTGTTCATATTTCAATTGTGGTTTTTTTTACTTCATATTAATATATCTAATCTTGTGACCTTTTCTACTTATTTACGAGAAACTTTAAAAAAAAAATCTTTTATTTGTAGTTCTTTGTGACACAAGTGTTCTAACAGGAAAATAAAATTTCTATATTAAAAAGAGGAAGTTATTTATATTTTGTGTATTTATGCGTGTGTTTGTATTTTGCAAAATATATACTAAAAGAACTTCAGTATTTTTAGAGAGGAAATATAAAGCAATAATTAACCTCTTTGATGTTAAGTTCAGAGCTTATAATTTAAATATATTCACATGTTGTTTGTTTATGTTCTGTCTTTTAAAACCTATGCATTTTTATATTTATAGATTAATTATCATAAGTAGGTAAATTGTATAAATAAAGAAGCAAAATTACCTGGTGTCAGTGTAATATGTTAACCAGCTATTTTAATAGAATTAGTTCAGTATTAAGGTGTGAACCCTTCTAAGGTATACTCTATTAGAGGTAAAGTGCATAAACAATCTGAAAAATCACACTTTTTTTATTTTCGTAATAAATGGGAAAGTAAATAAATGCTTTTCCTTTTGATATATATTTCTTAGAGATCACTTTTGATCTAAGCCACTGGCTGAAGACTATATTTTAGAGCAGCTAGGACAGAGAATGAACGTATGTTTATATTTAAGTGTTGTAAAAACATACTGCTGACTGAAAGATCAACTCTTTAAGCTAATCAAATTAATATGACTGCTATAAAACTCTCTCAGAACTTAACTTTCAAATAACTAAATCTTATTTTA
This sequence comes from Muusoctopus leioderma, assembly GCA_027124095.1. NCBI lineage: Eukaryota > Metazoa > Mollusca > Cephalopoda > Octopoda > Octopodidae > Muusoctopus > Muusoctopus leioderma. The sequence goes on from JAOPJM010083428.1 coordinate 11,229, forward strand.
CTCCAACTTCAAAATGGAAGTTTTTATATCATCAGTATTATCATGTTTACAACAATTTCATGAGTTTCTACTTCACCACCAGGTGCACCTCCATGTTCCTGAGGTATGTGCAGCATTGTTTTTTTTTTGGGGGGGGGGGTGTAGAATTGCGTTTGTATACTACATCAGTTTTACTTTATTACTGAATTTGTTTTGTTGTTTCTGGTGTTACTTTAGTGTTTCATCTGTTTGTTGTGTAGAATATTATGTGCAATGTGATTGTGTTATTTTGTTGGGTGGTGGTTGTGTTTCTTTTGTGCCGTTATTGGTGGTGTGGGGGATGTGTTATAATATCGGGTGTCAATTATGTAAGAGTATGTGTTGTGTTATTTTATTGGGTGGTGATTCTGTAGTGTGAGCCGTGTTATTTTATTGGGTAATCATTTTTATAGGGTATGTCTTGTGTAGAGAATTTCTGTGAGTTGTACTATTGAATTGATAGTGTCTTGTGTGGGATGTAAGCTGTGCCTAGTAGGGTTATTTTTTGGGACTGTGTAGAATTGTGAACCCTGGTACGGTTTTTATGTTTTTGTTCTTGTCTTTTTACATACCCAGTGCTGCAATTATTATTGTTACTGTTTTCATTTTCACACCCCACACCCTGCTTATTTCAATTTCAAGATCCTTGTACTTTGACAGTTTCTTGACCTCCTTCTGAGCAATGGTTTGGTCAGAAGGAAACGAGATGTCTATCAGTGGGCAGAGATTTTCATTCTTGCCCTTGATAATTATATTTGGGAAGTTTGCCTTGATCTTCTTTCCAGTCCGGATGGACATCTCCCAGATCACTGAAGCCAGGTTGTTATCATGTATCGTGTTTGGTACATGTTTATACCACTTCTTATCTGTTTTCATGTTGAAGTGTCAGCATATTGCCTAGTGGGCATTAATATTGAGGGCAGTGGATTGGCAGAAACATTAAAGTGTCGGACAAAATGCCTTGTGGTATTTGTTCTGGCTCTTTACATTCTGAATTCAAATCCCACCAAGGTTAACTTTGTCTTTCATCCTTTCGGGGTAGATAAAAAAAAGTACCAGTCCAGTACTAGGGTTGCTATAATCTACTGTTCCCCTCCCTAAAAAATTCTGGCCGCCTTGTGGTATTTCTTTCAGCTCTTTATGTTCTGAGTTCAAATCTTGCTGAGGTCAACTTTGCCTTTCATCCTTCCAAGGTTGATAAAGTACCAGTCAAGTACTGGGGTCGATATAATTGGCTTACCCCATCTCCCCAAATTTCTGTCCATGTGCCTATGTTAGAAACAATTATTATTATTATGGTATGGTTTGCACAGTAAATATGATGATTACTGGATTTTCTACTTTCTGTCGAGTCTCAACAAGGACCTTAGACAGATAGCAATTTTCTGAGTATGTGTGCTGTGCCCAACAAAGCAGTCTTTTGAAGGAGAGTGATTTGTGATTCCAGATCTATTTAAGTTACCCCCTCAGTCTTAGTGGTATCGAACCCGAAGCTCCTATGATGACTGGGATTATTTTGATGTTGTTAGGTGGTATTGACCACATTCATGCAATTTCGATCTTCAAGTCAATATAGTTTATTTTTTCAATTTCCTTCAAAGCAATGTTTTGGTCTCCTGGGATGGTGACATCAATAATCTTGCATTCACGCCTATTTCTGTTTAGGACTACAATATCAGGTCTGTTGTGTTCAAGCCTGCGGTCCGTTTGAATAGTGAAGTCCCAAAGTATCTTGGGTTTGTTTCTGTCATCAAGGACATTTTCTGGGGCATGCTGGTACCACTTATCAGACACCTGGTATACATACCTTTTTACACAGTGACCAATGAAGGTACAGACAGACCCTATCATGTCTCTTTTTATATTGCTTTTGAGCTAGTATTTTGCATGCACTCATTATTATAATTATTATTATCATTATTATTATTATTATTCACATTATTATTATGAAATTGATTTTCAAAAACAGTGTGTTATTTGCTGTGTTATTACTTACTGTGTAAATACTGATTGTTTAATAACGATGGTCCAATGGTTGATGGTTGACGGTTGATGGTTGACAGTTGATGGTTGATGGTTGATGGTTAATGGTTGATGCTTGACGGTTAATGGTTGATGGTTGACGGTTGATGGTTGATGGTCTCCATTGAATTTGTGGCATTTGGCTTCAGTGGAATCATTAAAAACATTTTTTTTCTTACAGGACAACAACAGTTTCTGTAAGAGTGGGAGGTGGATGGGTGGGTGTGCAATGATTGTATTTGTTGTTGTAAATGTTGCAGTTGTTGTTGTAAATGTTGTAGTTGTTGTTGTTGTTGTAAATGTTGTAGTTGTTGTTGTTGTTGTTGTTGTAGATTGTATTGGATCTTCTCAGGGAAATAGTTTTGTTGTCAACTACCACCAGGAAATTGTTTATCTGTAAGCTCTGGAGATTTGCTGTCTAAACAGTCTCTCTCTCTCTCTGTCTCTCTCTGTCTCTCTCTCTCTCTACTCTTTCTCTCTCTCTCTCTCAATTATAGAAACTTACTCTTGTAAGGCTTCATGTCTAGATCCTCCTCCTCCTTGCCTCTTCCTTGTCCTCTTTCCCTCTCTTCAATCTCTACTTCTGTTCTAGACAATTCTAATAGTGATAATGATGATGATGATGATGATGGTTGTGATGATGGTTGTGGTGATGGTTGTGATGATGGTGATAGTGGTGAAGATGATGATGATGATGAGGAGGATGATGATGGTGATGATGGTGATGGTGGTGGTGGTGGTGGTGGTGGTGATGATGATGATGGTAGTCATGGTGACAACGACGATGATGATGATAATGATGATGAGTATGATGACGATGATGGTAGTGATGATGACGATGATGATGATAATGATGTTAGTGATGGTGTTGGTGATGATGATGATAATAACGATAGTAGTGGTGGTGGTAGTGGTGATGATGATGATGATGATGATGGTGGAGATGATGATGATGATGATGATGATGATGATGATGATGATGATGATGATGGTGATGATGATGAT
>JAOPJM010083618.1:0-14271 GCA_027124095.1 Muusoctopus leioderma
TATAATATATATCATATGCTATATATATATATATGTGTATGTCGTCTACCAAATTCACTCACAAGCCATTGGTCGCCCCGAGGCTATAGTAGAAGACACTTTGCCACGCATTGAGACTGAAACCGAAACCACGTGGTTGTGAAGCGAACTCCTTAACCACACAGCCATGCCCGTATTATATATAATGTACAGACACATATATATATATATATACATGGATGTTTTTATTTCATATCTTTATCTCTGTTATTCTTGTCTTCTTCCTCCCTTAAGATATGTGGCTTCTCTATGTAGTTATCTGTCCCCTCTGTATATCGGAATCGCCTCCTCTTAAGCTTTCTCCCCTAACTACAAAAACAAATGTAAACTTATGTTGTCAATAAACGATATTCATTTATTTAAGTATATCTGAGGAAGAGCTTGACTGAATCTTATGGACAAGGTTACAATCCATTATGATTGCATAATAATCCTTGCTTATTATGAGCAGTCTCGCTCAGAAACAATTGTAATTCTCATATATAAATGCTGTAAAATCTCATTGTTTCTCATTATATTATTATCGGATAATACTCTGCGATATCTAACTTGGATTATCCTGTCTGGATGCCTGTTTAACCTATGACCGATGGATGGAGTACCATTAGCTGGAGCCTAAACCCTTCTGTTGTACTAGGGTGAACCGGATAAACACATTGAGTTCTTAATAAAAGGTCTACGCTGTATCACACATTGTCATTCACTACCTAATATATATATATATACACACACACACACACACACACACACACACACACACACACACACACACACATAATATATATAAATATATATATATATATATATATATAATATATATATACGGGTGTGTGTGTTTGCATATGTATTTATGTATATATGCACGATACATATGTGTATATGATCATGTGTGCATTCTATCATAATACCTGTTTGTGAGCAAAAGAAAAAAAACTACAGAGAGAGAGAGGGGGGGGGGGGAGAAAAGAGAGAGAGAGGTAGAGAAAGGGAAAAACAATAAAAATAAAAGAAAATGTAAGTTTAAAAAATATGATTACTGAATACAGAAGAATTAAAATGGTTGTTGGAAAGATGATATAGGAGTTTGAGAAACTGAATGTCTAATACAATAACGATTTCTTACATTGGAATGAAAGCTCATGAAAATAAGAAAGTGACATGGGATTGTGTGACTTTCATTCTTTATTGAGTGAGAATTGTAATAAAGAGAAAGATAGAGGAAGAGAGAAAAGAAGTAAGAAATTATAAATGAAATAAGAAATGGTGGAAGGCTGAAAGAAAGATTAGCAAGAGAATAAGAGAAACTACAAAAAAATTGAAAAGAAGACGATAATGTAATAAGAATTGGTGGAATGGTAATAATGGCAGGACTAAGCAACAAGATAGATAAAGATCGGAAACAGTGAGACGGTAAAGCGAAGATGAAGTCGTAAGTAAAGTTGGTTTATTGACTGATTGGTTAGACAGTAAATGGGACGGCTTCGAAGAGGAAAAATGGCGTCGCTAGCGAGTCGGGAGAAAAAGCGGAGGGGCGTCAGTAAAAAGATGGCATTCATGAAGAAATCGATCGACAACTGTCTTGGAGAATCCACAATTTCCTCTATAATTGCCATTTTCAGCCAAAAACATTATCAGATTTCAAGCCTACTGAGTTTGCTGTAATGACAGTTCGACTTATCGTGAATTCAACTTACGCGTGCTTAAAACGACCAATCATCGAGCAGAATTCTTGAAAAATAGGCTTTGCAGAAAGAAACAGTACCAATGGGATTCTATAAGGATAAAATACCGAGAAAAAAACAAACAAACTAAAACAGAACTAACAATATAATAAAGAAATAATGAAATAAATAAATAAATAAAACATCTGAATCTAAAAGAAATGGAACAGATATAATAAATCAAAATGTGTTCAATAAATCAAAATTCCAGCAATATCCAAACGAATTTCGCTTTCTTTCTCATTGTCTTTCATTATCTCTCTCTCTCTCTCTCTCTCTCTCTCTCTCTCTCTCTCACTCTTCTTCTCTCTCGCTCCTTCACCAATATCATCTAAGATTCTAATATAGATTTTGGGATTCAACATTTTTTGTTTGCAAACAGTACTGAGAGACACGAAACACCCAGGCGCACGTGAATTCCTTCGGAAGGAAGTTGAAAACGTCTTTTAAAATCTATATTTTCATAACACATTCTTTACACCGACGTTCACACACGCAAACTTATTCATGAACACATGCATAAACATCAGAATATATATGTGCGAGAATACTTACACGCCCAAATATATAAACTCTAAACCAACCAAACCTATGCAGTATTACGGATAGACCTCTCATGCAAAAAGTTAATAGAAAACGCGCCTCCCTCTCTTTAACACAATATCAAGATAGAAATTTTAAATCTTTATTTATCAAACTTCTTTTGATGTTTCTTCACTTTTGATGATTATGTATTGAAATTTGTTTTTCAATGAAATATTATGTTAGGCGTTGTGGCGCGATATAAACGAATGAATATGTTATTCGACTATATATATCGGTTGTTCATATCAACTCCAAGCCTTTTATTATATCCCTGGACTGAAAACTCTTAGCCCCATCTACTCCAGTCAATTTATTTGGTTATGAGGAATAGATTTATAGATCTACTACGAATAAACTGGCATCTTACCAAGGAGGTGGTTAATTCTTTTAATTATTTACCAAACACCATTATATCCAGAACTAAGTAGTTGATTTTAAAGTATCTATGGTTGTTATACATATATACTTACCTGCCTACTTATAAACATACATTCGTGCACCATCAATGATATCTATCTTAACTACTGAACAAGATGGAGAAGGAAGTGAGATATGGGTTGTATAGAACTGCTATTTATCAAGAAAAGAATCTGGGAAAAGCAAAAGAAACCACTGGATGGTGGCTATAGTGTAGCTAAACAATTATAAGACCCTATGTGTACCCTATGAGTAGACAATCAAAACTTTACAATTAACAAGCTTAAGAATTACTGGGAACTGTCATTGAATACTTAAGCATGGAAGTTAAGAAAGTGTTAAGATATTTAATGCAGGGAACACTAACAAAAACTAACTAGAATTAATTATGCAATAAGGAAAAAACAATATTAGTGAATAACTAATATTATTTTCATTTGGGGGACAATCACTTGAGAGAATTACGGACATGTTCCGGTTGTATTTAGACCTCATCACTTAAGTGTATCCTTCGCCGTACTTGCCAAAGTAGTGATGAAAGAATCTCTAAGTAAATTTACAATAATGTACAATGATTGATGTAGGAAATATAATTGTTCAGAAAAATTGATTCGGAGACGCCATTCGCATGAAAAACAGTAGCTAGGTTAATGTTAACAGATTTAATGCAAGGATAATTTAAATGCTAACGCTAGCTTAGTTATCTTACTTTCGAGAAGTTAGGACAATTTGATAATGTTTGACACTCTACATTATACAAAATCATTTTACACAGTACTGCAAAGGAAAGGATGAGAAACTAATTCCCAAATAAAATGAGAATATATAGGCGTGACGCCTATATATTCTCATTTTATTTGGGAATTTGTTTCTCATACGGTAGCTTCAGCACACTTGTAGTATCTATCATAAACCCTGCAGCGTTTGTTAGTCGTTCCCCATCTAATTTAGTACAGAGTACAACATATGCTGGTTTGGTGACAACTTCCCCATAACAGCCGTTGTCTTGCCTCTATTGGCCAGTCAGACTACTTTCATAGCAGATAAGAAACTGTAAATCAGATATAGGCAACTTTTCTTCGACCATCATGAATCCATGCCATATAGAAAGTCAAAAGAGCTGCATGCGACTGGCAGGCCGCAGGTTGAATATGCCTGCTGTAAATTAATATTCAATTTTAGAAAAGCTTCTGAGGAAATAATATTGGAATCATTAAACCCCTACATAATGAAAAAGCTCAATGCTTTTATATTCAATACTGCAATTCTCTTTAAAAACATGTGTTATTAAAGATTTGAGTGGCATTGTGTACATAGAAGTACACAACATCCCACGCCTCCTCGTAAAAAGATTCCAGGCCAAGTGCCTTATTCACAACAAATAGGAAACGGTAGCTGACAAGAAATGAAGGTCACACAAAACTGGGCTTCAGTCACACAACTACCAATTGTGAAAGAATATTCTCAAGATATTAACTTTCTATAAGAGTTGCCAGAATAATCTAGAATAATATAAGGAAAATATCTCGAAAATATTTGTAAAACTTCAAAAACAAATAAATAGATAAATAACAAAAATAAAACCTTAACCAGCTATCGGGGATACCAAAAATAACAACCTGTTCTTTCGTTGAAGTCAGCTACTCACTTGATGTCAATATAACTAAAACATAACAGAAGAAAGTGGAGATTTAAACACAGCTGTTAAGAAGCTGACAACTCCAGGAGTACCTAACAATCATTATTGAAATTATGGTTGGGGCAAAGGTATGTACTTATGTATAATAAAAATATAGCCGAACTTAATTAGCTTCAGAAAATTACAGGTTTCCGATTTATTTATACTTTCTTGACATAAAAAAGTTTTCTAATTGAAAACAGAAGTATACTATACAAAAATAAAGGTAATCAGGTATATCAAATATATTTTTAGTAATAGTATTAGAGATAGTGATTTTCGTATTGTTGTTGTTAGTAGTAGTAGTAGTAGTAGTAGTAGTAGTAGTAGTAGTAGTAGTAGTAGTAGTAGTAGTAGTAGTAGTAGTAGTATGGTTGTTGTTATTGTTATTATTCTAGCAGTCGTATTTTTATGAGGTGCCTTTACTGCAAAACCGAACACAGCTCTGTGTGTTGTTGCTATTTAACTGATTGTATTGAGAGTACTGCACGTACTATACGTGTGTTAAGTGCCTAATATTGCTACTTTCTGTTGGCTGTGTATATTTGTGTATAAAATATCTAAGTCTCGTAAAAATTGGTATATATGTTTTTGCATTTTCTATTTATGGTATTCCACAATAATATCTAAGCAAACGTTTGGTATTCTTTTGAACCTTAGTCATCACGTCTTTCTGAACTGTTATATCACAAACATATCGTGGTCAATTTGTAATTCTGTGAGAAACCTTTGTGGTGGTGGTGGTGGGGGGATATATCCTTCTTCTCATCATCATCATCATCATCATCATAATCCTTCACCTCCGTCTCCTCCTCCTCCTCCTCCTCCTCCTCCTCATCATCATTATCATCGTCATTGTCATCGTTGTCATCTGACTACTTTTTTCAGAAACATTGGAAGGAGGCTTTTATCAGGCAAAGTCGTGAGATGTGGTGAGAGGTAGAGGTAACAGAGGCACTGGAGACTCTCGCCATGCAGCGGCAAACAAAATGGGTCGTAACTGCGGAGAAAAAGCTTTCACCACGAGAAGTATGGACGGTGAAACCTTCAACTTGAGGCAGTAATGTTTGGCAGAAATTCCATTAGCAATAACAAGCCCGAGCAAATGAAGGAGCATCTATGTGGTTGAACAGTCTGCCCACAATAGTAGTCAAATTTCCCTCAAATCACAAACTACCGGCTTAAAAACAGCAACAAAAAATGTGGATAATGTAGACCTGTATGTAACTGTTTGAATATAATACATGATGATCACGGCTGGAAGGTCTTTGATCATAGGCCTGCTTAGTCATGGTTAATCTAGGGTTAAGCCACTACAACAACACCAACAACAGTGTGCCATCACGTGAGCCTCTACACGGTTACTCGAATTGCTAGATACAGCAGTCACATATCATGCCGAAGACCGCCCTTGCTCTCAGACACCATTAGAAGCAGGAATAACAACATCAAGAGCAGTAGCAACAACAACAGCAGTAAAATTCAAGACAGCAACAAAGACAGTGAATAGAAGTACCACATTCTTCGAAATATGAAGCCTGACAGATGTACCCCACCCAGAAAAAAAAACATACACCACCAAAACAGAAACAACACATGCATACACATGCATCAACCAGAACCTACCCTCCACCAACTTCTTCTCAATTATAGAGGAGTAGGAGTAGACTGGAGTATGGCAAACCGTAGACGTGAGGTGCAAGATGAAACAGGATCAATCAATGGCCATCGCACATTATAGAAAGGTGGAAAGAACGCTTTAACTCGCAAACCAGCCACCTACCAGCGCAAACACCACAACAAACCAGCAACCGCAATCAAACAAATGCTCACCAAACAGATCATAAACAACGACAAGAGGATAACATCACCACCACAACAACAACCAAAGCAGAAAAAAAACACACCAAATCAACAGAAACAGCAACAGCAAGAACAACAACAGAAATAACAGTAACATTCAAACTACTCAACTTTCTCCGAAATGAAATCCTCGTCGAGTTCATGGAGTGTTTAAAACAAAACACCAAAAAGATACAAACAGTAGGAGAAGGTATCAACCAATTCATCCCCAACGTGGGACGAGACAGAACTGTGGCGAGGACCACACCAGAAGGAAAACCCCGAAAACAGGATTGCGTGTGTGCCTCGGATGCAACCAGGTGACCTCTTCCGTTTATTTTCCGCTCAACGTGGCAGCTGGAATGGCATCTTGGACGCACGCTCTGATTGTTTTAGGGTAAATGCTAGGCAAAGGGGGTGTAAAAGCAGCGTAAACACGCTCAGAGTGTTCTACCTGTCTGGCAGGTACCGAATGGATTTCCCGAATGTGCTAGTTTGGACTAGGACAAACCACGTAGGAGCAACTATCGATCTAGATAGATGATCTGTGAGGTCAGTGGATAATGATAGTGGCGGGTGTCTAAAATTTAGGCAAACATAGATCAGAAGTTTATTATCTGTGCGGCAAAAAATGGCATGGTGTATAAACAGAGGCCTGGTTGCTGAATTTGCCGCTACCGGCGTGGAATACCTATGGTGACCGGATTAGGGAACTAGTTAAGCAGGAGTTGATGGAAACAATCGATAACTAATGGAGGTGTGCGTGTCTGAAGAGAGCCATTAGAGAAGATCCAACAAGACAGAAGAAAGAAGTAGCGATAGAACACAATAGGCTAGAGGAGGAGCTACTAAGTAGATTAGAAGAGATGATGAGAAAAGGCATCGCGACCGATGTTCTTGCGGCAAAAATGACTCATGACCCTCTCTTTGACTCGAAAGACGGTGGATGAGATGTCAGATCTAAGGCACGTGCTCGTAGATATGATGATTCGAAAGCCGTTCTATGGATCTGCATTGCAGAAGCAAGACGTGTAAACAAAACTACAATTAGGTCTTCCGAAGACGATGGGGGGGTCCATACTATTCGATTCCAGGCAGATGTGTGTCGTTTCCAGGATCACTTTTGATCGACTGTTTTGGGCTAGTGGCAGACCGGAGACGGTGGAATTTATTACCTACGTCCATGGCCTGTCGCAGCCCTCGGTAAAGGGGGGGTAACGTGTTGCGGAAACGGATACCGGTAGCTGAGATACGGTTGGCGGTGGTTGGTTGTGCGAAACGTAAATCACCTGGTGTCGATTGTCTTCCATGCCGACGTTTTGGATACATGCCAAACGTGTTCGCCGTCTCTTGTCAGGCGTCTATCGGAATAGACAACTGACTGAGGACAAACTTAGCTGCTTTGGCCGGTAAGTGTTGGCACTGTGGAAGGGCGTGAACACGAAGGACATCAACAATTTGCTGCCCAGAAATCTGCTGACCACTGACATTAAGATTTTGGTCAAGATGTTCGTGAAAACTTTGGCACTTTCCATCAGTAGTATGGTAGGGAGTGTGCAGACCTGCCCGATTCCCAGCAGATCTATCCACGACAACCCCCACCTCATGCGAGACATCATAATGCGGCTTGGTTGTAAAACTTAGCTTCGATGGGAATCTGATACACTGGGATCAGTCGAAAGCTTTCGGTGGTGTCGAAGATCAGTACTTGTCAACTGTTATCAGTGGACCCAATTCCCGTTTTCAGAGATTGGATCTCTTCACTGTACAACATCTCTTTCTTGGTCAGTTTAAATGACGACGCACAGGAACTAGGTCCGTCAGGAGTATTCTCACTCACTCACTTCTCCTGTAAATCTTACCTCCTGAGTCATTGCTGTGGAAAGTAGAGTTGTTGAGAGGCATCCCGCTCGAATTGAACCATAGGAAGTCCGTGACGGCGTATGTGAACGACGTCACTATGATGGTGTCGGTCAACTTGGAAAACGAAGTGGACGGCACCTTACTGAAGGAATACAATATGGTTATAGTAGTAGTAGTAGTAGTAGTAGTAGTAGTAGTAGTAGTAGTAGTAGTAGTAGTAGTAGTAGTAGTAACCCAGAACTATTCAAGAGAGACATTAACCGACCCCGTCGATCACACCGGTCTCTGTGGCGGGGGGCTGCGAAGACAATAGATAAAACCCATTCTACCAGACAAAGAAAAATTCTGGGAGTAGTCTTTTGTGGGAATTTCTGTTATGAGTTTTGTTTTAGCTAGAATAACCTTCGTTGATGATGTTTGAAATGAAATAACTATTGGAATGTTGAAATTGAATTTTTTTTTAAATTTGCTCCAGACTTGACGGGTAAATGTACTGCATTAATTGTGAGTGTTGACATATGAAACATGTATTTAAACTTCGAAGAATTTGATTCCTTCATTATTTAGCAATAGTTGTCAAATCTTGTGTCAATTCTGATTGAGCAGAACTATAATCAAGCAATGCTGTCCTGCCCATCATATTTTTTTAAAATTCAGACATAGTGTATCTAGGACTGCATTATATCCTTCCCGTTTAGAGACCATTGAGTGTAAGTTCAGGGAGATTTGGTTGCGATATCTAGCAGGTCGACCAACTAAGTAGACGCACATTCGTTCGATCTTTTGTCATTTGGCGTAGAATATGCTTCGCGTGATATTTCTTTATATCAGATATATAATCAAGAAGTACTTAAAAATGTAAACATCATACACAAAAATATTAAAAACAACTGACTATTTTATTATGGATCTAATTTAATAGCCAGGTCATGTAATTTATTTCGAAGCTCCCTGCATGATACACCAAGCCGAATTAATGTTATTAATTTTTTTTCCTCTGAATCAAGCAAGTCTTTTGAAGAAACCTATTCGATATTAGCTCTTATATCTTCATATGATGGTAGCAAATGAACAAATATAAACGCAGTGTTTCACACGCTTCAACGCTGTTTGATAACATGAAAAAGAGCAACAATTATACTGCAAATGTCAGAGGATGGAATCACCTAATTAAGCTGCATTAATAAATCCAGTTTAGTCAGGTCAAGGGTAAAATGTGTGTAGTTTAATTAACTTGTACGTAAGTGAACATATAATTAGTAACTGTCGTTAATCAAATAGTTACACAACGACAGTTGGTCATTAATATTTTACAAGTGCTGGCTCTCTGGTAAATGATAAAACTAAAAATAATTTGACTGAAGTTTGGGCATGCCATGTAAACAGATAATTAAACTTTCCATTAAATGTAGATGTTGTAATTATAAAAGTGGTGGTGCGACGAACAAAGATTGAAGAAATGTCTTAGTAACGTGAACCTGGAGCAGAGTTCTAATCTCAGTTGAGTTATATTTCACTTTACTGATTCAACATGTGTAGAACTTCCAGCCGTAGAGAGAGATAATCCTGCAGATGAGGTTGTTGTCTTTGATAATATTGATGTTTGTTTAGCCCTAGGCCATCCCTCATCAAGCAAACCAATGTTTAAAGCAGGAGTGGGCAACCTTTTTCGAGAAGCGGGCCGCATGAGACATGGCTCGTCATCAGGCGGGCCGCACTACTAAACAAATTCACGGTCATTTTTCATTAGGCGGGCCATTCAGAAAGCACAGTGGGCCGCAGTTTGCCCATGACTGGTTTAAAGTGTTCCAGCTTGAGAAATCCGGTTTTTTTAGGTACAGTTTGGACTATATTATCCAATATGCCTATCTCTTTTCCAAGCCTGCAGTATATGATTTGAGGGAAATTTAGCAGTTATTTCTAGTAGCTGGAACGACCACGTAGAGGTTTCCTCATATTGGTTTATCTGAGAAAGAGATGGGCTCCAATAGTCGACTGATTTATATCAAAATATATTAAGACAATGTCTACTGTAGTGAGCAAACGGCAGATTAATAAGTGGATATTTTTAACTTAAAATAAATTGACCATGAATGTAAATTCGTTGAAGATACATTCGATTTACTAATACATTAAAATAGGTAATATAACGCAATTTAATTTAATTTGATTTAATAGAATTATATTCGTATCAACGTAAGTCTGGTGGCCATGGTTTCTCTAGGCTTTTCGATATAACATGATCAGGATATGTCGGTGGTAAACTAGATTATAGTCGACCTATTAGTGTTTAGAATAGCTAGGTGAAGAGTCCAGAATTCGTCTTTTCAGAGGCGCTACGTGGTTTACCCGTGGTTTAGAAGTAATTAGATGCCACAAGATGATGCAGCCGAAGACATATGAGCAAAAGGATGAGGAAAGATTATGGACACTCTTCGGTCTTCCATAGTCTTATACTGTAAGTTATACATTACCATAACATATTTTAGTACTCTCTGGCTAGATATCTGGCTTGATCATTTCTAAAACAAGTGTTATACCGGGTCACACTAATTATTGTTTCATTCAAATGTCCTTATTTGATATATTTGCTGATATCAAAACAGTTTGATTTAAGGTGCGTCTAATTTTATATATAAACATAATCGCATTTGAAAGATAGTCCTCTCACACATTAAATGGGTGTGTCATCTGCGTTTGTATCTATTTAGTATTTGTTATTTCTCCGGCTCTTCACAATCTGAGCTCAAATCCTACCGATGTCAATTTTGCCTTTCAATCATCCGAGATCAATAAAAAATAAAGTGATAGTCAAATACTGAGGTCGATTTAATCGACTAACCCCTCTCCTTAAAATTTCTGGCCATGTGCCTATGTTAGAAGCAATTATCATAAGGCAGCTGGATTGGCAGAATCGGTAAATCATCGGACAAAATACCTTTCGTTACTTGTTCCAGATTTTTACGTTCTGAGTTCAAATCCCACCGATGTAAAATGTTCCTTTCATTCTTTTCGAGTCAAGTACTGGGGTCGATATAATCGACTTAACCCTCCACCCAAATGTCTGGCCTTGTGCCAATATTGAAAGTATTATTAATATTATTATTATTATTAATATTTATCATCATGTTTTTAAAAGTTGTATGTGAGTTTCCACTGCACTACCATGTATCCTGCCGTGTTTCTGAGGTGTGTTTAGCAATGCTTTTCGCTGATGTAGAATTGTTTTTGTACACATCAAACTTGCTTTGTTGTGAGATTTGTTGGGTTGATTCTGATGTTTTTTTAGTGTTCTATCTGATGTTCAGTGTATGTGCAATGTGAGTTGTGTTATTTTGTTGGATGGTGATTGTGTTTCGTATGTACTCTCTGATTAGTGTTATGGTTTTAGTTTTGGACGGTGAGTGTGAGGGTTTTCTAGAAATCATCCATGGGCTCCAAACTGAAAGTTCTCCCAAACAGACTGGCTAGTAGATTCTGGTCGACGCCCAGTTTCCCCGTGAACTTCGTCGCACTTTCCCACCACTAAAGTTCCGTAGAAAGCCAGCGTGGAACTTCCATTGACCGTGTTTCCCGACTGGTAGAAGGCTGTGAGAGTCTGACAATATTCCATATGCCAGATGCCCAGTATTGGTGTTCGCGTGACCAAGGACTGCAGCTCCGTAAAAGACATGAGCTGTGGAAAAACGTGCCTTACAAAAGGCGACCATAACAGCTCACCGTCTATGAATGTCTGCAGTTGCCGCAACCTCATCGCATGTCTCTGCATTAGCGTCCACGCCATAGCCAGTCCTCCATCTGGAGGATGTTGATACCACATGAACCGACTGACAAGTGGGATGCATCTCTTCCAGAAGAAACGAAAGAGTAGATTATCCAATCTCGCCAGACGAGAACTGGGGCAAGGCGCGACGGTCAGATGGTAGTATATAACAGGGGGGATATAGGCGTTTGCCTACTCTGCCCAACATTTCAGGGATAGTTTCCTCTCGGCTCATTTCTTGGTGAGAATGGCCAACCTACTCGTTAATTCCTCCCAGTTCCGGTCCACCTGGACGTCTGGATCGAACTAGCCCCCAAGTAACATAACCGGTCCGTCTGCCCAGCGTCCCACAATGCTGTTGGGCGGGATGGACTTCTCTCTCCTGCCGCCGAGCTACAATCCTACCGATTTGTCCCGGTTAACTTTGCTCCTGTCATCACCTTGTATTCAATTAGAACGGTGCTGACTACCTAGAATTTCGTGGTGTTCGGCACCATTACAGTGACGTCGTCCGCATATGTCGACACAGAAATTCCGCATCATAGTTCGAGCGGGATGCGCTTCAACATCTCTAGTTTCCGCAGTAGTGGCTCAAACGTCAGTACATACAGAAGAGTCGAGAGATACTTGGCATACGGAGCGCTTGATACTAAACGGTTCCCACAGGTGGCCATTTACTTTCGCAACTAAGCAGAAGCCGCTGTACATTGCAGCAATGCCGCCTCTGAAAACGAGACCGAAACCGGCTGCCCTGAGGGCAGCTCCCATATAACGATGGTGAACACAATCGAAAGCTTTCAGTTGAACAAAATTGATAAGAGCCCCACCGAAACCAGGTTTCCTACTCACACTCTCTATGATGTATCGCATGAGGTGGAGGCTGTCGTGTATTAATCTGTTCGAGATTGCGCATGCCCACGATGAGACTGCCGAGGCGACGACGACAAACGCTAACCTCTTTTCTAATACCTTGGCCAAAATCATAAACTCTGCATTCAGCAGAGTTATGGACCGAAAATAATTCCCTCTTGTTCATGTCCTTTCACAGCAGTGCTAACACCTCGGTTCACAGAACTGGGGATTCTCCCATTCCATTGCTAGTACCAGTAGACCTCTACCAGAATGTCACTGAACAGGTCTGGTATGTAAACGTAAAGCTCGTAGAGCAGGCCATCCAAAGCAAGCGATTTTACCTTCGCACATCCACTTATCACTTCCCGTATATCATCAGCTGTTATCAGATTCTCGCAGCACTCTGCAACCTCCACCGAGAATTGCGGCAGGCCATTGAGGTAGACCTTGA
Source organism: Muusoctopus leioderma (assembly GCA_027124095.1). NCBI lineage: Eukaryota > Metazoa > Mollusca > Cephalopoda > Octopoda > Octopodidae > Muusoctopus > Muusoctopus leioderma. Next base: position 13,212 of record JAOPJM010083618.1, read on the forward strand.
AGTCCACACTTGTCTCAGGCTCGCCGCCCACCCCGAACATTTTAGCAAAGTGTCGCTGAAACGCCGCACACATCTGCTTAGAATCGAGTAGCACGAGCCCGTCTCGATCCGTCAAACACCGGATTGTGGCTTTGTTTCCAAGTTGCACCTCTGCAACTGTGGCCCATCGAATGACTTTAATTTCTTCGTGTTTGAGAGCACGCGCCTTAGCTCTGACAACGCAGCATTTGTACTTAGCTTTGTAGAAATGGACAAGGGCCATTCACGCCGGTAGCATGCAGGTCGCGATGGCTTTCTTAATCGACTCCTCTAAATGTCTGACTAAATCTCCCTATAATCTGTGTTTCTAGAACACTACTTCTTTACTAAACCTGATCGATTCGGCTCTACTTGCCCCTTTTTAGGGAGCACCACCATCGTTTGTTGACGATTTCTCAATTGCCGCCTTACTAAATCGGTAATCCGGTCTCTGTAAGCTTTGCACGACGAGAAAGACGCGTTTAGCTTCCAGTAGATGTGTCCTATGTAGATCGACTATGCAGATCACAAATTTGTGATCTGTGTAGCCGACCAGTTGAAATTGCGGCCGCACTACCTTATCCCTTACCGCTAATGTAACAAATACTCTATCTAGATACGATCTAGATGACGCGATAGGCTTGCGCCCTGTCCACACTCTTAAATTCCAGAAATCCAGTCGGTACCTATCAGACATATATATAGATGAGGATTCCGTGATGTTGAGGGGAAGAGTTGGTGAGGCATCAATGATGCTGCTTTCTGAACCACTTACCAACTCCAGGCGACGGATGAGGGGACAATCACAAAGGACGTACATACAGTGTGGGGGTTTACATATAGTCGAGTGAGAAAAAAAAACAAAACCAAAAAAAAATTTTATTATGAAATACAACGTATACATTGTATACACATTTTGATGATGATGATGATGCAGTCCTCCTGATACAGAAGGACATCCAAAGTAGGACCAATCGAGGAAACCCCACAGATCCACGATCACCCTAAACACCAAGGGCAAGTGCCCTCTCCACTTGTCGTT
>JAOPJM010083710.1:0-14268 GCA_027124095.1 Muusoctopus leioderma
TACCACATCATCAAATAGATATGTATTATTCAGCTATATATATGATGAAAGTGAGCTATTTTTATGTGAGAACACCTTAAGCACCTGTGTTTCTTCCCAGTAAATTTCTTAAGAAATAACCTGCAAAATATCATTTTTAAGTATTTTCTACTCGATCATTACAGGACTTGGAACATTTTTTACAGGATGTTAAGAGTTAGCTCTAGCTTAGTTAAATGAAGGGGCATAGACAAATAAAATTGTTATTTTCAGGAATGTGGCCTAAGCAAACCTCAAAACAATCTTCAGCAACCCAACTGTTGACAATAAGTATCAAGTCAAAAAGGTTAAAAAAAATTTTTTTTAAATTTAAAAAAAATAAAATATCAAAACATTTTTTTCCCCTGCAAAGCAGCCTTTTCTCAAAGTTTTCTTCCACTTTGAAAAAAATAAACCTACAATTTTTTTTTCTCTATGTGAAAAAGCTTTGAAGTGCAACAGTTAATATACTAGAGAACTATGTATATATTTCAATTTTGTTTTAATGAACAGTTTAGACTATTGTATCCTAGAGTTGTTATAAGTTAGCACTTGTCATGTTTATATGTTCTCAACTTGATCAGCTGCAATACTAGTACAAGTTATATATTGTGATAAATTACCAATACTCAGTCTGAATCCATTTGGTCAGAGCTACAAGAACCACCAAAAAATATATATAAAAACATGTAAGAGCATGTGGCTATATTTATTAGGTATTACACTGAAACAGAGGTGGATAAGTAGAAACATATACATTGCAATATTTGACTACTGACAATTGCAAATAAGAAACTGCAAATATATCAAACAAATTTTGCTCAGTACAATTTATGAAATCATGAACTACATCATCATTAACATCAGTACACAGTTTTAGTTGTCTTTTTGCCATCTAAGAACAAGTTAGATATTTTTGCTTTAAGTATCAAACAGGCAAATGTGAAAAAGGTTTAAAGTCTCAGATACGTAAAATAATAAATTTACATAAATAAAAAAATGTACATTATATAAATACAGAAATATAATGTCCATAAGAGTCACATATCTAGCTAGAGTTGCACAGTACAATGAAGTTTAAACATGGAACTTCTCAGCAAAAGCTCTGCAGTTAAATTCATACTGCAACCACTACTCTACTTGGCTTTGTCTAGTGGAAAATAGTGTTACTCACTTATCACAGTTGAGTGGTATCAAGAGTTGAAATTTGCATAAACATCTGGATGTTAAACAGTTGAAAAACAAATAAAATTAATAAAAAGGAAATGCTCCAATTCATTTATTTGGCAAAAAGGAACTTGAAATTTGTTTTTTTCTATTTTACTGTTTTACATTCATTTTTTTATCATGTTCACATGGGTAGGATGTTTTATATTACAGCTGAATGCTCTTCCTAAGACAAAGTACTCAACTATGAAATAAGAGTGGAAGCAATTTTTGTCAATCAGGCAAAGTGGATGAAGTTTGCTCACAGGTACAACAGTGGTTGTAGTAAGATTGGAATTTATGATTAAGTTATTACTGTCCAATACCGTAACATTGTGCCCTCTTTAATGTCAGTAAAAAAAGTAAAAAAAAAAAGATAAAAACTAATTTAAATTTTAAATACATTTTCAAAGTAAATTGTCTTTTTCATACTCACATTAACTTTTGAAAATTTAATCTTGCTGAAGTGATCTGTAACAGCCTTCATAAGAATCTGGGTACTACACACACCAATGTCATGACAAACAACACTGCTATTCTAAAATAGAAGGAAAAAGAAAGAAATCAGAGTTGTTAAACGAGTAACTCTCCTTTAGAAACATTTTGGCCAACAGTGAGATATTGGCTGTGGTACTAGAGTAATGATAATTTCAAACTAAAAACTGCCAATTCTCCTTCACCAACAATCATGTACATACCTAATACCAACTTTTCATCATTCAACTGATGTCCCAGCCATGACCATCACTATTTTTTTTTTGTCTGGCATAATGTATCCAGGACTACATTATCCAGTGTCTTTTTTAGATATGATTTGAAGGAGATTTGGTTACTAATTCCAGCAGGTGAAGCAACCACTATGCTTGTTGACCCGACAGGGCACACCGTACAGTAACAACACCTAAAATTTGCAACTTCTTAAGTAGTATACTCCAAAGATTCATCCTCTCACCCACTCTTTTTAATTCATATTTACACAACAAGTCTGTATCTTTAAAACAGTCTCATATGCAGATGACATCAATCAGTCTTCCACCAATCTCTAAACACAGCTGAACTACAACAACCTTACCTCATCTACCTAGAAACCTAACTTAATGCAAAAGCTAAAAAAAAGACCTACCAAATTCACCTTCCTATCAGCAACACCAAAGAACATTAGATACAACCAACCATAAAACACCACATACACGAAAATTCTAAAACTTACGTACAACACTTCTACAATGTTCACAGCACAGGTAGAAGACCATAAAGAAAGTAAAACAACAAGCCTTTACAGCATTTAGTCACCAAATGTAATTAACACAAAGAAACTACACCACCAGTCTACAAACAATACATCAGATCCATCATGGATGATGCCAGTTCCTAACTGGGCCCTAATTTCTCCACAATAAATTACAAAGAACAAAATACTTTGCATCAACACAGGTTGAACACAGTTCAATGAAATAAAAAAAATACTCTAAATGAAAGACCATAAGAAATAGGTCAATTCAACATTTTTAGTTAATATTTCTTCCACTACATATACAACCACCCACAGACACATACATCAACATTCCCAGAACACAACTACAACACCATAAAAATATAACTATCCCTTCCATTGTGAAAAAAAAAAAAGATAGCACCAGCATTATTAGTTCCAAATACTGAACGGATACATATTTACCTGGTTGGTGACAGGGAGGGCATCCGACCATAAAATACTGCCTCAAAAAATCTCCGCCCAACCCATGCCAACACAGACGTAAAAACAATGATTGTACACACTACCAATGATAAGTGTGATAGAGCATTCAACTGCTGCACTCAGACTGAATCAACCTTGTCCACCCCCAAAACCTACTGGCATGTCCAAACCAACACATACACCTCATATAATAAACAACTGAAAGCTAGAGTGCACAGTTTAGTCTTTCCCTCTACAGGTGTAGGATATATCTGAAGCAATAGATTTGTGGACTGCATCGAGTCATTCAACTGACTACATCATAGGTTTCCTTGATTAGGGCTGGCTTGAGGCTAAACAACTACTTTTAATCCAATCTCACCACCCTTGACCTTTTTTTTCCTTTTTCCACACACACACACACAGGTATCAACTACCTGCAACCTCAGTATTTTCTGAGGGCTACACATCTTTCTTAAACAGAGACCTAAACATCTAGCAACAGAGGCTCGATTCTTGAACAGCACTATAACAGATATTAAACATCTTAGGGAAAATCCACACTGTACCCCCTCCAGTCATGAACAATACACAATCCCTTACATTAGCCAAACCATCTCCAGCAACATCGCATAGATTCAACAAATACACTCAGCCAAATTTCTTTCACAAAGTTGAATTTGTTTCTTGAAAGAGGTGGGGCTTCAGCTCTGCTAACTCTTTACAAAACACAAAGACACCCAAGAGACTATCTAGACCAATGCAGGCCAATGCTTCTACATATGCAGACACATACATATCTACACAAACACACATACGACTCCATCCATGAAATGGCAAATGTTAGATGGGCAAACCCACATTTGGTAACAACCAAATGTTTCAACAGTTATCTCACAGATAATGATGAACTGCCTGATAGACAAGACTCAATCAGGCTGTTAATCATTACTACAATGGCACCTGCTACACTGAATCTGATAAATTGAGTTTCTAACTCATTGTCTCATTTCCTAGAGATGATATAAAATACTTTGCACAATCCTTATTTCTAATAATTGTACACTCTGCACTTCCTTCTTTTATTAATCTGCAACAATAATCACACTAGTCCCTCCTCATTATCTTTATCCTCCACTTCAAAAGCCGTAACTTTTTTTCTTTCTTTTTGTTCATCTTTGAGAAAAAGACAAAGGCTTTAATGGCATTCTGATTTTAAAAAAGCATTTTTCTTACAATTCCTGCAAATAATATTCAACCTATTCCACCTGTTCTGTAACGCATGTGGGATTTAAAAAAAAAAAAATAATCCTGGACTGCTCGCGAAATCTACATTGATATTGGTGGCTAGTAACTGTGGAACATGTGTATGCCAGATATACACATTATAGCAATAGCTGAGTAGATAAATAGATTCAAGAGTTTACAACTTATCAAAAATGTTTGGCATGATCTTGAGCAAAGTGATTAACTCTACACATGCCTTTCAAATAGCTGGTGCTAGATATACCACTTGCATCCTGTCCTGTAAAATGTTAAACTTTGTATTTAAAATATATTATCTCTAGGAGTGTACTATGTTGTCAAATTTGACTAACATGTCTAATGCACAGCATCTATTTTGAGGCTATGTACTGCTGAAAACCATTTACTAATTTTCTATTGACCTGCATCTGCATTCTTTTTTACTACCAAGTATTGGTTTCTCTTGCATCCAAATCTCCTCTGCTTATATTGCTAAGCTTGCCACTAGAACATTGAGAAAAGAGTGATGAATGTTGACGCTAAGGTGCAGAAACCATCAGAAAAGCTTCAAGCAGATTGAACCACAAGTAATCTTTATTAGATATCCATCATCACAGGCAGCTAATACACATTCATTGACAGCTATTACAAGCAAAGTAGGTTTAATCAATCTTATGTATTATTTTCCTCAGTCATCACAAAAAAGAATATTTAATAACAGGAGCATCATGTAATTTACACCAATATAAACATCTCTAATCTCCAATCATACCAACAATAATTCTATTCTTTTTACATAAGTACAAGGCCACAAATTTATAAGGGATGGTTATAGTGGAATCAACCTCAATACATTACTGGTATTTATTGATCTTGGAGGGATGAAAAGCAAAGTAAGTCTTGGCAAGATTTGAATGCAGAACAAAGGGATGAAACTAAATAAGGTTTTTGCCACACCACTACCCTTAATAATAACAAGTAATATTAATAATAATAAAAACAGCAACAAGAATGATAGCTTTTTTTACTATCATTAGCTAAGGTGCAATTGCCAATGGAACTAGTTGTTTGTCATGAATTCATGTGACAAATTCTTGGTACATGACATTGTCATTACAATGTATCCTTTTACATGATGTTAAGTTTTACTTAAAAATTCCCCTAGCAAGAAAATAGAACACAAGTCTCTCTAGAATCCTATTAAGAGGAGGATTTACTTCATTTATTTAATACTAAACAAGATTAATTACCAGTCTTATAATCCATAATAAACCGAAAAAGAAAATTTCAATACCAAAACAAAAAACACCAGCAACTTGATAGTCTCCTTAAAATTCACTTCAAATACACCCATTTTTAAAAAATTGGTTTTGTCTGAAAGGGACAGTGCTCATGGTCATCACAGGCCCTCTGAGGCCAGTAAGATTGACAATGGGGCAACAGTATTTTCAAGTGTTCCCATATCTAATATATTTATTACTTTTTTTTTTAAAGTATCAATAACATCAAAAGGAAGTTTCAACTAGGACATCATAAAAAAGGAATAAACAGACAAATCTTGTGTGCTAACAAAATACTTGTTAATTATGGTGTTGTTGCTTCTATTAACATGCTATAGTAATGGGTTGTTGAAAGTTTAGTGTCTCTGCCATGGACAGAACACAGTACTGATCATTTGGCTAGTTGTCCAAGACTTATCAAATCTGCTACTAGCTGCAGCTCTAGAATTTTTTTTATGACAAAACTTTCCCAGAATGTCATATCTCAAATAGTTGATGCAAAAGTTATAATTTAGACACTTAAAGTTAATCCAATTATCTGCCTATAAACTAGTTTAAAGGTTACATGCTAACACAGATACTTATTTGTATAACAATACAAAATATTGTGTATGTCCCATAACCCTTAATGGATTATTGGATTACCACTGGAGCTTTGATCGCTATATAATGTATTAAAGGGTAATCAAATTGGCAAAGCCCATTCCTCTATAGGCTATACACTATGACCAGAAATCATAGGTATGGGATCTAAGTGAAGTGAAATGGCTCAAACCGAGTCAAACTGTTTGCTGGGAATTTACTAGCCTGTTTCAGTGCTTGCACTTTATATCATTAAAATGCCAAAAAAAAAAAAGAGAAAAAGAAAAAAAGCGTATTAAGGAAGGTACTTACAATTTTTTCCACTAAATCAGTCACGATAACATCAGCATAACTATCAACAACAATTTCACACTGAAATAAATGGATTTTTTTTTTAAATATTGGAATGGTAAAAATAATTTGCATAATTTCATATTTTACACAAACAATAGGAAAATGCCAGCGAGAGAGCCTCTAGGTGGTAGCTCAACCTGCGTGAAATAGCAGCCAAATTTCTCGAATACTACACTCACACTGGACAATGTAGTCCTTGATATACAAAAAGACAGGAGGATCACCTTCAATCACAGGTCTGCTAAATAAGGACTGACATGGGGCTAAACAACAAAAACAGCATATGATAATGTATTGCAGCAAGAAATATCACTGCTACATCAATCTGACTGAATAAACAATCTTCAAACATTGAACAATTCAATTTCCTGCACTACTCACTCAAATTTAAAATCAAAAACCACATTCTCTTCCAACTAACTTGACTGTTGGGACAACTTAGAAAAAACATACATAACATGATAACCTCAGTTGTGTTTATATTTTTTTTCCATCATGTTAGCACAAGTAGAATGGTTTACACATTTTTGAATCTTTGCATATTGTTGGAGTAATTGTTTCCTTTACAACTGAATGTACTTTTTATCAATATCTTTCCAACCATGAAATAGGAATGGAATCTATTGTCTGCCATGTAGACTGAAACAAGCAGAGCTGTACCATGCACACTCCCACAACACAATGGCTATAGCAGGATTTGGTCAATAATTTAGCAACTTAACCCTATAGCCACTATGCCTTGCAACCATGGACATAGTTATTTTACTAAATTCCTTTAAATTCCTGAAAAAATGTTTAAATTAATTGAAAATCATAGGTAGTGTATTTCATTAGATATATGGTAATGAAAGGGTTAAAGCTCCAGCTTACCATTTCTTTATAATCACCAAGGTGGCTACAAACTTCCTTCTTCAAAAGTTTTTGCAGTTCTTCCTGGTAAATATAGAAGTAAAATAATTAAAATAACTTCTAAATGCAACAATGTAAAAGGGTCATAATTCATCCAATGAATTAGACATCAAATAAATGAATAATTGTATGCCTAGTTCCTATGTACAGACACAAATTTAAAAAAAATATAATAAATTATATATTAATAATACATACTACAGATGCAATTAACATTGTTAAACAGAGAGCTGAAAAACTGGCAAGTTTAATTTGAAGACAACAATACGTCTGTAAAACTAATATATAAGTAGAAATACAGAGTGGTTTTGAATGCTATTGAGTTGTCAACTGAAATTGGTCTTCAACACCATTCATTATGACCTGCCTGAAAAAAAACAAAAAAAACATGCTATATTTTCTGTTTAGATACGATCTCAAATGAAAACCACTGTAGAGGTACAAACTGCAACAGAGTGTAATCTTAGAGATCAAGTGTTGATATCTGCTTTGTTCTCAGAATGCATCAGTCATATCCTGAAAGCAGTATTAAGATGGACTACATCAGGAAACTTGTCTAAAGAACACCTGCCACAGGACAATACTGCTTCTCACAGAGTGAAGCCCAATATGTAGCCAAGACTGGAATAAATGGCAAGCAACTGTCAAAGCCTTATGTCCAATTGGAGATGAAAAAAAAGTAACAAAAATGAATTTTAAATTCTTAGACAAATGAAAATATGCTTACTGTAGTTGTATTAGATAACAGCTCCTTCTTTACATTGTCCAGGAAGATCTTGCAACTTTTACATTCATCCTTAAAAAAGATAAAGCAAGATAATATACCAAATCTGGTTTTGACATTTTACACAAAAAAATAGAAGACACATAAATAAGCTTAACAAATAATAACGTACCCTTAAATTATTATTTTTCACAATGCTTTCCATCATATGAGAAATAGCTGCTTCCTTGGATGTTGGGCAGAATGACAAAATACTACACATCAGCTCTGGTGCCTATAGAAAATAGGAAATGTAATTGTAGACCTCTACCAATGATTCATGGTAAGATTTATTTCATTTTCAAAATAGTTCTGTAAGAAGTATTCCCATTGATAAAGCCATATTTGCAGCCCATTTTGCTTCCAACTCCACACAACGAAACTACTCCCTATCCACTCCACTACATACTGTCGCTATAACTACAACCCAACAGGGTAACTGATCCTGCTGGTGTCCCTTCCATTATCCAAAAACAGTGCTGAGAACCAGCTCCTATCCTTGCCAAATTCTTCTATCTTTCTCTCTAAAGGGATCTATTATCTAGGAAAACAGGCTAGTCTGACCTATTCCCCAAAAGAGTAATGTCTCTGAATCTGCTAACTACCAACATCTTAAATGTGATACAGTCATAAACAACCAGTTCCCTGATCCCCTTAGTGAACACTTAGTTTCCATACAGCCAGATCTATTGGAGACTTGCTTTCCTACATCACACATCAGTGTGGTTTCTTTCACTTGAGAACATCGGTGAAGGCAGTGTTGTTGCTCTTGACATCAACAAAACCTCCAACCATGTCTGGCATGAGAACTTCCTTGCTACCTGCTCACCTATGCATAGACTGCAAGCTCTCCCATCTCCCAAATTGCAGTAGAGTCTTCTGATTTCTAGCCAAAAACGTCTCCACTAACTTTGTACAATCCTATTACCATATATGGACTCCACTTGTCTCATCTATTGAATTGGAAGTTTTCGTCAGAGTTCCATTAGTGTGTGTTGATGGGGAGCACTGCAACTCACATTTTATCAATTCTAGTGTACTCGAAGGTTCAATTAAGTCTAACATTGTGTTCATTATGACCTTCTTACTGTCACTAGCAACACACTCATATGCAGATGATATCACCCTTCATTCTTCCTTAAACTTTAGCACACAAGCTAGACACCTTGCATCAGATCTGCACTGCCTCCATGAACAGAGACCCAGGAAACATCTTCCAATGAGAACTGAACAACCTAATCAGCACCAAGACACAATTGCTACATATATCAAGGAAACGGTCTTGTATCTCACCCTGCATACAGGTGAATAGCACTCAAACATGCAAAATTGCTACAAATGCTAGGCCTCACAATCTCGCATATGCCAAAGCTGCATCCAAAAAACTAGGCTTCCTCTCCAGGACCAAAAGAATATTTCAACTGATTAGCTGCTGACCCTCTACAAATCATAAAAAGAGATTGACATTGGAGAACTACTGCCACATGCACACACCCAAATTTGCATCTAAAAGAAGGTGTTTCAGCTGTCCTTGTCATCCTTAATGTGTCATCTCCTAGATGCCAAACTAAACACTTCATCCAATTCTAACTCCCCAGCATTGCAACTTTCTACAATTCCTCTCCACCAACATTTTCGTACAGACACCAACCTACAAATGTTCAAACTAAACATCAACCACATCAATCTCACCAGCACGAGATGGCCCACAAAGGCCATGTGCACTGTTCTTCCATTACTGACTAACAAGTTTTTTAAAAATTACATATTGCTAAAACTAGTTAAGGCCATCAACAAAATACATCAAATTAAGTTTAATTACAGTATCAAGACTGTAATAGTTTAATCAGTTCACCGACAGCTTTTTATTTTCAAGCTAGTGTTAAAAAGCTTATTAGTTAACATATTTGCTTACAAGTGCTAGTATGTGGAACAAAATTAATATAAATATACAGAGGCATGCTCCATGCAGAAAGAGTAACCTCTCTTAGTAAAATCTGAAACCTGGCTTTGATTCCCAGTTGAAGCAACTTTTACTTTTACACCTCTAGTGTTCTTGGAAAAGACTTTAATATATCTCATTTCTCTTCCCCAATCAATGACTATGTATCTAGTCAACAGAAAACATTAATATATAGAGAAGCATCTATATGTAAACTAAGACAAACATTTGCAAGTATTATAATTATCAATAATAATTATAACAACAACAATAATACTTACAATATACATACTCAGCTGCTCCATTAAGATAGGAACAAACATTTTCACATATTGCTGGCACTGAAAAGTGAGAAAAGGTTCTTTGTGAATATATTACAATAACAACTGCATGAAGTGCTTAATAGAAAACTCAAAATTTAACAGGTAACAAAAAGGTTTTACTTCTAAATCCAACATTAGTAACAAAACAAATGGTAAATAAAATTCACCATGTTATATGCAGATATTTTATTACTACATAGGTACAATAGAAAGCAAACAAAAGTATACATACCATTTTTGATAACGGTCCAAGATATGAACAAAGTTCCTGATCAAATGCTTGCTCAATATTATTCTACAAGAAATAAAGATTAAAAGGAGTAAAAATATGCAATGATAAATACAGCAAGAAAATAATTATTTTATTAGTTAACCCTTTTGATATCAACCTGCCCGTTTCTATGACAAAAACCATTTGTTTTAAGTGTTCATATTTTAAATTTAAACATTCCATTATAATTTTATATAAGAACTTCTTGTTAAGTTATATTCCAAACACCAACTTAATACCAAGAAAGTTAGTTATTTTACTAAATTCCTTTAAATTCTTTATTTTCAAAATTTATTGAAAATCATAGTCAGTGTATTTCATTAGAAATATGGTAACGAAAGGGTTAATCCAACTATTGTCAGATGAATAAAGTCAATTGACTTTTTATAATTGAAAACATACACCAATGCCTCTTTGACAGAGCTAAACTCAGTACTGCAAGCTTACAAACTACTTGTTAATTTTACATAACCCTTCTGTTGCTTACAGCAGTGAGCTGTTCCTACCTTCAGTAGTGGAATTGAGGAGTTCAACAGTAGCCTGCCTGAAATGGTGCCAGGCCCCATAACACCAACCCAGCTGAAACTACTCATATTAAAGCATTCGTATTTTAATTAAAATCTCCATTGAAATCTCATTATTACATAAATGATAACTCAAGGGAAAATTTCCATCATGTTTTATTTTTAAAGATGATGCATTACATTTAAGAGATGAGATTTTTTGCTTAACACTTATGAAGCTGAATTAATGAAATGAAATACTTACAACAACAACATTAGATGTCAATCTTTTACGAACATCATTAAAGAATACTTTGCAATCTGTACATATTTTTTTATCAGGCTATAGAGAGAAAAGAAAACAAATGTTAGAAACAAATCATTTTGTAGGGAAGGGGTATAGTTGATTGAATCAAACAAGTACATGACTGGTATATATGTTATCAACCCTGGAGAAATGAAAGCCAAACTCCAGCAGAATTTGAACTTAAAATGTAGAGGAATGACACTAAATACTGTAAGACATTCATACTGATGCTCTACCATTGCTACCACTTCACTGTCTTAATGATAAGTTCTTATCTAGACACAATGACCTTTTTTGTATTTTATCGACTCCAGTGGGATTTTAACAGAAGTACTGAAAAGTATTTCTATGAGGTTAAGCTACTTCTTATTAACACTGGAGACTATGTACTACCAACTCTCCATTAAGAAAAATTAGTTCTAAGAATTACAATGAATGATATGTCAGTATTGTGGGGAGACACAAAAACATTAAATTCATCTTTTGCTGGCCTTTCAGCTGAAAGTCCTACATTTTTTAACCATCATCAGTACTGCTCTGCCCTCAGAAAAGAGATCACTTCTCAATAGCCCTGTTCACTTGGTTATAAAAAAAAAAAGTATGATGTGTCAAAGAGCATAACAGTCACTGCTGCAAATAGTACAGAGTATATATAAGGGTTTCAAAACCTTGCCGAGATGATTTCAAATTTCCCCCCCACAACATTTGTGATATTTGTCTCTCAACTGATTAATACAAAAAAAAAAAAAAAAGAAGAAAAACTCAGATAAGCTCCAGCACATTCCAAGATGTTCCAAGTAACGGCAGCGATAATTAAAAAATAAAAACACATGCACATCACTTTAAGAATCCAAAACCAAACCAAGACGATCTCCAACATGCTACAAAGTATGTGTGTGTGGCTGTCACCATACTAGACATTGTATTAAAATCTAACTAAATTGGAAAGAACTAGTTAACAGAGGAAAAACTAATGTGCGTAGTCTCCGGTGTTAGAAGTAACTTAAACTCAGAGAAAATGCAATAAAACTCACACTATAGATCCAGTATTACATTATATATGTTCTTTTACTGGCTTCAGTTATTGTACTGTGGCCATGCTGGGATGCCATCTTCAAGGGTTTAGTTGATTATATCAATCATAATACTTTTCCTCAACCTCAGAGGAGAATACCCAAGGTTTTTTTTTTTTTTCAATACTGATTTTTTTACCATTCGACAAGCTTCTACACAGTTTCTGCCTGTCTAACAAATTTCACCGGCAAGGCTATGGTAGAAGACATGCTCAAGGCACTACATAGTGGGATTGAACCTAGTACCATGTATTTGTAAAGTGTGTAGCAAATCTCTTTGCTCACACACACACACACACATAAATACGTATGTTTTGTCACACACACACACACACACGAATACGTACATCCACACTTGTTTATTACGAACCTCGTGCTTAGCAACAAACCTTGTAATAGCTGCAGTATATACATACACACATGTATATACACATGCAAGTAGCTATACACACTCACACAAAGTTATACACACATACAAGCTGCTGTACATACATATATACATACACCAATGTTTGTTTACTAGCAACCCTCTTGCTTAGTAACAAGGTAGCCTACCGCTTATAAATAGGCTGGAAAAAATGAAAGATTTGAGTTGCAATGAAATGTCTGCAAACTCCATGACGGTATGATCCACATTAACTCACTGTATAGACTCAAACTCCTCAAACTGACCTATGCCAGTCCGATCACTGTAAACTTAACATGTTCTTTCGTAGCGATGTAACTTCTCTTTCTCAGCCTGCACTCGAACATTTGGACAGCTTATAAATGTTGCTTTAATCGAAATTACACACATTTAACTTCTTCAAGTCTTATAGATGAAGTTCGTAGTAACTTTATCGAAGTGTATTTTTTCTACGTAAGAGAAATAAATTGCTTTTCAGTTGCAAACACTTTTCGTTGGTCATGTCATTCTTTAATGAATACTTTGCAACGTGCATCTTCTGTTATTTTTGTAGTAACAATCAAATGTTTTCATTAGCGTTTGTTACTAACGGAATAGTAAGATATACTTTTGCCTCTTACATACATCACTTCTTTTTCTTTTACCTTCCACTTAAATTCATATTCTAAAAGTTAATGCAACCACACAACCATGCAAAATGCTGCAGTTTCTCCATTCTTATCACTATCCAACAAAAAATAAGTTGAAATTATTAACTTTATAGACTGGTCAACTTACAGAAACAGTAGTAGTAGTAGGCTGGACTGCAGTAGTATTAGTAGGCTGGACTGCAGTAGTAGTAGTAGGCTGGACTGCAGTAGTAGTAGTAGAATTGACTGCAGTAGTAGTAGAATTGACTGGAGTTCTACTAAGAACAAACTTAGATTTCAGACAGAAATTCAGTGTGTGGCAGATACCTTTTGCATTCTGAAATATATTAGTACACAGATAACATATAAGTTCTTTTTTTTCTTCTTTAAATCAGCAAATTATTAATAGTATGAATATATATATATATATATATATACTTTTTTTTCCCCCATGGTCAAAGAATGCTAGTATAAATTTTTGACCACTCCCACTTTTTCCTCTTCACTTGGCCCTCCCAACACATGCCATACCTACCGGATACGTTATATATAGGATGACATGGAATAAATGACTTTCTGATGAATTCTCTGAAGGAAACAGAACCAGTACTATAAACCTCGCCCACCAGTAAATATACTATATATATAGTGACTGAATACAAATAAATATAAATATATACATATATCCCTTAAAAAGTAACTAGCTGGAGAAAAAGTACTCAATACCGTAGTAGAGTGTGGTAATATATTTAATCCAATTTCAGTCTCCTGTGACTCCG
>JAOPJM010083899.1:0-14263 GCA_027124095.1 Muusoctopus leioderma
GTTGCTAATCCGGTCTCTGTAGGCTTTGCGCGCCGAGAACGACGCGTTTAGCTTCCAGTAACCCGGTCCCTGCCTATGTGTCCTATCTAGGTCGACCGTGCAGATCACGAATTTGTGATCTGTAATAATAATAGAAATAATGATGATGATGATGATTTCTTATATTTTTCATTCATGTATTTCTTTTTAACTTCTATTTTATTTCCCTTTTATATAAGATAATGAAGAGGATTTTGTACATAGTTACATGGTTAAGTTTTTGTACGTGAAGCATATAGTTGACCTAATGGCGATATAGATTTGCTTCATAGACGCAAGATTTTAGATTTAGAACGAGGACAATAGGAGTGTGCGATGTTTATAGGTTTCTTTAGCACATAGCAAGACAAGAAAAAAATGACATAACCGAGAATCAATTTGAACCAACACTGCTGATTCAGATTACTGAGAGTTTATATCCTAGTGCACAGTGTCGACGAAAATTCTCTATAATACTGTGCCTTTTTTTTAACGTGAAGCTTTTGTGAAGAAGTGTTATATTCGATTTTGTAGCGCTCCAACTATTATTGGTATTTGTATTACTGGATGATGGATGATGGAGGAAAGGTATAAAACTCGAGCCCTGTAGGAGCTTACCACAGAAATATAGGACACCGACCATGGTTTCGGCTGTCTTAGCCATATCTCATGCTAAAGCTAAACTACCCCCAAACTGCCTATATTCATAATTGTTCACATTGTCGCAAGGGGATGGTTGTTGTTGATTTCATTGGCCTCGGAGAGATTAAAAGAAAAACTTAGCCTCGACAGTTTTTGAACTTAGGACAGAAAGAAGCGAAAGTAAGTACTGGAAAATGTTTAGTCTGTCACTCCACCACACTTAAAGCTATCTATAATAGTGTCCTTGTTTATAAATAGCATTGTATACTTAGACATGAAAACTGAATCGTCTCTTACACATTCATCTTATTCCTTTATACGATATAATGCCTGATGTATTTCCCCTACATATCATTTGCAACACAAACGCACCTGCCTTGAAAATAACGCAAGTATATAAGACTTAATGAACTAAACTGACAACAGAAGAAGCAACAGCATCAATATTATTCCGTTGCTGTTGTTGTTATTGATGGTACATTTGTACCATCAATAACAACATCAGCAACGTCAACAAGAGTAATATATCATATACAAAATAACCTGTTTTTATCTCACTAATTATTGATAACCACGTTCTGATGAAAATTCTTGAAAAACTGGTTGCTTCAATAATATCTAATAAAAGAAGAGAAAGTAAAATAATAAATCTGGACGCTTTTGTGAAATGTTTTTTGCATTACTGACCATCTTGTATATCGAAGTAGAAAACAATGGCAGATTGCTTCATTTACTTTCAATCTTATTGAGAAAATATTAAAAGATGTTAAACAGAGGATATCGCTTCAAAGGGAATAGAGATTAAAATTTAAATGGCCTCAGGTATGTAAAGGTGAGAGCCACGGAAGAAAATCTTTTGACGAACTGTCTCAATGTCCAGGTTTCGATTCCCCATTGTAACTATTTTACCAGTTATGCTTTTTGTAAAAGCATGAACGACAAACTATCACCTGGTCCCTCGAAGTAAATAGATAATATCATTCATTGACGAATCCAATCGATTACGGAGTGTGAACCAATTGACTTTATTTATAATGACTGCAAGAGATAAATAAATTATTGATTTACTTCGCTAGCAGACAATGATAAGATTTGACAATCATGTTTTTTTTCCCAAGGATGTTCAACCGAGCATGTGAAGTGAATTGTCTTCAATTGTGAATCGAAACAGGTTTGTGGACTCATTTCACAAAGAGGCCACATTTTACTCTGCGTTGTCCGCCACTAAATATTGATTTTTGTTTTGATTCAGACGCAAAAACATAAATTTATAATGGTTGAGAATACGATATTGTGACGTTAATATTTTCTAAAATATTTGTTTTCATTGGTAGACTATCTTATGTCTGATTTTGTGTTGTTCTTCCGTGTACCAGTGATCTGGTTGACAACAGTTCGTCTTAAAATTAACCATGTTACTTTGCTTTAACGAACATTGCCAGACTGCTGCTGCTGATGTTGTTGTTGTTGTTGTGTAACCTACAGTTATTTCTGACCGAACTGACCTATCCAACGTAGGTAGCTCGGTGCTTGACTGGGTGTGATCGGTGGATCCAGCATTTCGGACAATCTACTGTTATAATGATGCAATGAGAAAAAAAGCCAATTTAAAGTGAAACTGAAATACATACAAGAAGGAAGCTTATAGAAGAAGAAAACAAACGGGATATAAATATTCATGAAAGTTATATTCCCGTTAAAAAGATGTCTTCAACATATGAATAACACTTCCATCAGAGCTAGGAATTATTTTACTGTTGAGCAAATATCATTTCCCCATCAAACGCAATTAGAGGCTGATAATCAAAAAGAACGTAAATGTTAGCTATAATTGTATGGGAACATCAAGTCTGTGATAACTTGAATCAATATGACTAACTATACACTTGGCACAATTGAAAGCCAACGCCAAAATACTGAACCAACACAATATCATGTTCATTTATTGACAAGTGCCCCACAGCGACAGTAGAGTAACGCGGCAATGTATCAACCGAAGATGATATCGAGAGAAAAAATATATCGGACTAACGGCTACATAGACCACAAGCTAAAGATCTGCACCGCCAGCTGAGGTAGGACGCATAGCCAGGGACCGGCTTACTGAAAGCTGAACGCGTCATTCCAGGCGACCGGGTTAGCGAACTAGTCACGCGGGAGTTGACAGGGTTATCGTCAATAACCAGATGTGGGTCACTCTGAAGAGAGCTATTTTAGCAGAAAATGTAGGTTATAATAGAGAAGTAGCGTTATGTAATAATAAATTAGATTGGGAGCAAGTCAGCAGATTTGGAGAAAAGGCATCACAGCCAACGTGCTTGCAGCGAAAATGGCACGCGACCATTTCTTCAATCCATAACACGAAGGCTGCGTTGCCAGAGCTAAGGTGCATGCTCTTTTACACGGGTTAGCGAAAACCCCTCATATCTAAGAACAGTTTGGGAGTAGTGCTGGACCGGAGATGGTGGGCTTCAATGCCTACCTCGACGTCCTGCCATGGCTCTCGGTAGAAGTGGTGGATTATTTCAGGAAACCAATAACGGTAGCTGAGATACAGTTGGCGGTGAGTGACAAATTACCTTGTCTGCCCTACGAGTGTTATGGATACATGCCAGACTTGTTCACTCCTCTCTTGGCAGACGTTTATCGGATCTGTCAGCAGACTGGGGACATTCCGTGCTGGGCTAGCTCGAGAGTGGTGGTGCTGCTGAGGAAGACATGAACAAGTGAGGCATCGTTAATAATTTCCGGCCCATAACTCTGCTGAATACATAATTTAAGAATTTATGCAATTCCAGGTCGATTTATCGAGCCATTTAAGAGCTTTCTGCCAAGATGGGTCAGAAAGGCAGAGAAAGAGAGAAATGAGCAACAACAGAGACAGCAACAACATCAGCGGGCCACAGAAACTGCTGTTTCCAGAGCACCACAAGTAGCAGATCCGATGACAGCCGAACAACTTGCTCTGTCTTCAGTGTCAGGAGCCGACGAGCAGGACGCCGAAAGGCCACCTTCCTGTAGTGATACCTAATTGTCTTGTGATGATAGGGAGCCATTGAAGCCTGCAGAGCAGTAGAAAACTATCCTGCAAGGCAAAAAGTGAGACAAGACACACAAAAGAAATATCCTAAAGTAAGAGCATTTAAGACCAACGAAGGAGAACACATTCCATCTCGGGACGACGGGAGATTCACAGTTTTATGACTCACCAAGAAGTATCTGATAGGAATAGCGTACAACATGAAGCAAAAATATGAAGACGATGTGCTATTTGAGGAGGAGGAAATAGAACCAGAATTCAAAATAAACGTAGATGATAGACGATTGGTAAAAACTACACCGGTGGTCTGAAGTAGGAATTCCAAGAGGTTGTGGGATGCTTTTTTGCCTCATCTAACACAAAAGGTGCTCTCGTGCACTTTGGTTGTAGGAGGTTGCAGTTGGGGGAGCGGAAGGCGATATGAGTCGTGGTTATGTATGTGCATTATTTTTTTAATCATTCTCGAGGCACCTATTATTATAGGCATTGTTTCTGTTTTTCATCGCCCACATTCTGATTATATCTTTTCCCAGATCTTTATAATTTCTCAATTAATTTCAGAGATACATTATCCTAAACATCAATTAGGAGGCATTTCTGTTACTAGTTGTCATTGACAGCAGTATCCGGTCCATTAGCCTTAATCTCGCTGTCTGTGCAGATGGGCATATCTATCCCAGAGTATGGTCACTTTGGCATACTTCGAGACTCTTTTCGGTTTCTACAACTTCTTAGGTGTCTTAGCTTCGTTTGGTGATTGTGTGGAATATGTGCTGTGTGGGTTGTGTTATATTAATGTGTGGTAACTGTGTAGCATGTATGTTCTGAGAGTTTTCGATGTTATAGTTCCGGGTATCAGTTGTGCTTGTCATTTTATTGGGTTGGAATTTTGTATATTATGTGTTTTGTGAGATGTGTTATTTTATTGGGTGGTGATTGTATTGAGTATGTGTTATGTGCAGAGAGTGTATTATTTAAGTTGAAGTTGGAGTTGTAGATGACGGCTTGGTCAGGGAGATAGAGTCCTGTTCTGAATACTTTCAAATGCATACACAATATAACTTATTTCGTGAATTGAAAATGTTTTCTGTAGAGTGTGCTCTGTCTCTACCAGGGCTATCTTCGTGTGTGTGTAACATTGTCAGGTCTATACTTTTTTGTATGGTTTTGTTCACATTTTTTAACATACCTACTGCTCTAATTATTATCAGTTCAGCTTTTACTTTCATGCCCCACATCCTCCATATTTCAATTTCAAAATCCTCTTACATTAACTGTTTCTCCACCTCTTTTCAGGCTATGTTTTGGTCAGAAGGGATCGAGATGTCTATCAGAATAAATAAATTTCGTTCCACAGTCATTGGCTATTATATCTGGACGGTTTACGTTGATCTCCTTGTCAAGCATGTCCCAAATGATTGTGGGCAAGTCGTTGTCATCTACCGTGTTTAGTACATGCCTATACCACTTCTTATCCATTTTCAATCGCGGTGTCAGCATCTTGACCAGTGAATATAGATGCTAACTCGATCGTGTCTTGAATATACTCGGACATGACAAGGACTGAGCAGCCGGATTTGATGTGGGCAACCGTCTTGTTGTACTGGTTACATACTCTGTCCCTGGTGTTAACATTTTTCATTATTATACATTTCTAGTTGTTTGTAGCTAGGCATTGGTCTTGTGCAGCTATAATCAGACCTGTTTCTTCTTTTACTTCAGAGCTTTTGAGCCACTCTTCTCTTTTACTCTGGCTTACTTCCTCTCTGTCGAGTGTTGCAGGGTATTGGCCAGGGAGTTATTTTTCTCTTAATTTTCTCTTTAGTATATTTTAAAATTTAGTTTTGATTTGGTCTTTTGATTTTTTAAAACCATTCTCTATTGTTTTGTTCTTATTTAAATTATTTTATTCGGTGTAGTTAGTTCCTAGTTTGTATCTTATATACAGATATATATAATTTTTTTTGAATTCTTCATATTTCGTTATTACAATTATCAATTTTCCTTTGCTTGCTTCTAAGTAGTTTCCTAGTACTACTGTTGTTATTTTGTAGTAGTTTTCTATTTGTATCGGACCCCTTCCGACTTGTGTGTAGGGGGTAGGTATATACCTATATCAACCTTGGATTGGTGACTTCGGTTGGCTGTTATTAGTTTCCTGTTTTTTTCTTTCTATATAAGCTCTTCAATTCATTTAGCTTCCAGTTTATTATGATGAAGCTGTAGTTTATAACTGCGATAACTAGTGTATTTATACCCGTTATCTTATTTCTAGAATTTCTAGAATTGCGGTCAGTTTTTAATATTAGTCTAACTCTTCTATAGTACTCTTTTCTAATTTTCTCTTTCATTTCCGTGTGTTTTACTTCATCAGTTTCATCTACTCTTAGGTATTTGTATAGATCGTTCTGGTATAATTCTTTAAACGTGGTATCTGTATCTAATTTAATGTTCTCAGTTTTAGTTAGTTTGTCTCTTTTTGTTATAGTAGCTTTGGCACATTTGTTTAATCCCGTATTAGGTTTTATTCCTTGGCTGAATTTATATACATTTATTTCGTAGGTTTACCAGCTGGGTATTATTCCTTGTAAATATTTCTATGTCATTCATATAGATTATATGGTTTATAGTTTGTCCGTAGCCTCTATAAGCATTGATGGTTCTATACAACAGATGTGTTAATGGAGTCAGAGCTAGGCCAAATAGTAGAGAGGAAGGGGAGTTTCCCTGGAAGATTCCTCTTCTTATGGGTATAGGACTGGTTTTAATTTTCTTCCGTTTGCCTTTATTTATCTTCTCTTTACCTTGTCTGTTTTCCAATTTGACATGGCATGGTTGATGTATTGTTTTAGTATTGGAGCTGCATTATTCATGTGGAGGTTCTCCCGTATTCAAGTACTATCAAATACGTTTCGGTAATCAATCCAGGTTTGTTTTCCTCTTTTCGTTGCATTCTATTCACCAGCCGCTGCTCTTTACAGCCATGCATCCATCTCTGGCATCCCTTTCCGCTCCTCTGGTAATATGTTATTACTCTCCAGGTGAGTAACCATCCTATTTCAGAGTATGGATGTCAAGGCTTGGTGTGTTGTTCGCAAACAAGTTATAATATTTTGGTTTTGGAGAATTTATGGCGTTTCCTCTTCCAGCAGCATTCAGGTACTGATTCCAGTCTACCTACCAGTTCATGGAACACTGCCGTCATATACCCATGGGTACTGGAAAGGTACTTCAACCAGAAATTGGTGACCTGTTTAATCTCAAGTGCTTTCAAGTTGCTTGGAGTTCTTAACGTGTTAGTCAGCTTCTTGTCAATTATTGTGGGCCATACTTGCGCTACTATTATATATATTTCCCCTCTTTTCTTCTAGTACATTGTTCTTTTTACTTATTGTGCTGAATGTATTTGTTCTATAACTCCTCTCAGTATACTTGAATTTCCGTTGATGTTGATGTGCCCTCTGGTTTTTCTTTTTCTTTTTGTTAATATCCCTGTAAACTATTTTGGTATTTGATTTAGATAATTGTTCTCCCGGAAGAAGTGCTCACGCTATTTGAAGCATACTTTTGCTGATATGCTTGATATATCCTGTCGGCTTTTGCTGATAAGATTTGTTTTAGCTTTTATTTTGCTTCCAGAGTCTCTTCATTTTTAATAGATATTATAGTGTGTTTTTTTTTTGTTAGTTAGGTTCATATTTTTCTCTTTTTTATGTTTCATCCCTCCTTTTCTCTTTCGCTAAATAAGGTTAGCTCTTTCCTTTTTTTCAATTTTATGTAGGATATTTTCTTTCCATTTTTTTAGGAAAGGGCATTTCGTTGAGTATCTGACTCTATCAGTATCAAACCCGGTTTCCCTCGAGACTGCCACTACTACTGAATAGATCAAATTATTCAACTTGTTGATATTCGGATAGTTTGTTTCTGTGAATAGACTCTGTTACTCACGCTACGAAATTTCTCATATATCATGCCCCAGCCGATACTGTTTTGGTGCTGATTGATTTGTTCGTGGAAATAGTAGTTATATTTAAAAATAGCGTAGGTTTTATTTTGAGTTCGTTTGTTTTGTTTTGTTTTGTCTTGAGTGTTTATTTGTTCCATATTTTCATATGTGTGTGTTATTTAAACAGTATATGTTGTGTGTAATAATCGCATATAATATGTATATGATAATTATCAGTTGTACTTACTGGAATCGTTCCGTTTGGTTTTGTTCATATTCAAAAGTTCATTCTGCTCTGTTTTGTTTGTCCCACATGCTGACCTCATTTACGCACATGTATATTTTGTGTTTAGGAGTCACATATAATACTTAGTATAAGTGTCAGTTGTACTTACTGAGGTCCTTATAACATCACTTTCTTCATTTTGTTTTGTTCATTTTAGTTTTAGTGTTGGTGATATCGGATTCCAGATATTATGGAGAACTATATTTACCACGTTCATGTTTTTATTCAGTGCGGGCTGGTCACCTTTGCCTTTCATCATTTCGCCAGCCATCTTATGCATAAACGAAACAACACGTAAATAATCCAAACGAGGTTTAGTAGTTGAGTAGTTTATTTGTAGTGAGTAGAAGTTCGTTGTTATGTAGAATAAAAACAAGATTTTCTCGGCCCAAAACGTTCGGTGCCAAATGGCTAAAATGGCAGCACCAAATCGGCTGTGTCAAAACGTACCCAACCTCTCAAACACAGCTCCGGGGAAGACTTGGATTTATGAAGTTCACTTGATGAAAAAAGTGTTTTTCTGTTAATTTTGCTAACAAAAACTTTAGAACGTTTGGGCGTCCACCCCATTACGCAAGGGTCGAAAAATAAGGTTTACCCCTGGAAATTGTTTATATTTTATATTTGCACAAACATTTGTTTACTAGTGTCAGAAACGTAAACTATGAAAACAAAAGCATCAACAGCAACTCATCGTTTGCGTGCGTTACAAGCGAGAATGAAATGTGAATATCAATCTGCGTCCGATGGAAAAAACGTGGAAGAGTTATGTCATAAAAGAGAGTGCCTTCATGCCTAATGAATTCACCGAGCCAAGAGCAAAATAGAAAGTGATATATCTCTGTTTCTCGAAAATCGGGGGTGGGGGTGGATTCCAACACACATGCCCACAGGATGTTGGCGCAATAAACAAGGGTCACGGCCAGGGGCATTGGTATGGACATTGACCCTTGGCTCGTCATCACCTTTGAGGCACTGTAAAGGCAGGTGGTTAACGCGGAGTTAACGCGCAACAGTATGTAGTCGGATAGAATCTGCATGAACATATAGGTTCTAATGAAATCCGAAAACCACAACGCTCTCTCAGAGTTGTACTCCATGGTAGGAACAGGAAGGAAGGCAATCAGATTTATGTTGTAGTGCAGAAAAACTAGCTGTTACACACGTGGGAATAAAAGCCTCATGAGGTATTTCTGTCCAGAAATGCTCCTACAGGGGAGGAAAGAGGACAGTGTACAACAGCAGTGGCGGCAGCAAAAACAGCAGATTCCAGTAACAGCTGTTTCCAAAGTAGCACCGGCCACAGCTCTGAAGATAGCTGAAGAAATCGATTCGTCCTCAGATAAACAGCGATAAGACGAGAGCTCCACTAGGAGCTTGTCGCAAGCAGCAACACGTAGTTCCAGCCTTCATGTCCTCCCAATATGGAGGACATGAAGGCTGGAGAGGCGAGGCAAACTGTCGGTGACAGCATATAAACAAGATTAAACAATTTTTTTTTCACACAGTTAAAACGTTCCAGCGGAGTATGGCGTCTCGTCATACAGGCACCCCCTCAAAGGAATACTAACGAACAGAACAAAACAGCTCCCAAATCGAAAAAAAACAAAAGCTAAAACAAACATTATTTAACATATAGACCATCCAATTACAGAAAATGAAAATGAAAGTAAAGACATAACGACATTTCACAAAAAATTAACAGCACAGACAACATGCTTGACAACAAGAACAGTAACAACCACAATAACATTCGCACACATACTTCGTCAAACAAAAATGTTTGGAATGTAGCTAAAACACCATAATTTCCAAATGAACTTTGAAATAAGTGGGCACTCAATATGAATAATTTCATGGAGAGGACAAAAAGCATGGAAACATTATATCACGAAAATGACTGCCTCACTTCCCGAATCTATTAACCAAGCACGCGAGAAAAGAAAAATAACAAACCTGTGCTTTGCCAAGGATAGGTGAGCGTTTCTTGTGCCCTCCAAGGAACAGCTGGAGGCAACCCTCACAGATACTTAGCACCAAATCTCTTTCATTGAGAATGATAGGGCATATGGAACGATATACGTCATTTTCAGAACTGAAGGTGAGGCAAAAGTTCAAGCCGAGATAGTATGACACACACCTGTCCATAAACTGGTCTCACAATATTTGGGACGGAGAAATACAAGTGTCACCGTCATAAATACCAGTGACGATGTCGACCCATGGTTAACGTTCACTTTTGTGGAACAATATGGGTAGGTGGTAAACGCCTACGTAACGTTTGGTGATATGTATTCGGGTGGGGTTACTATGGATATACAAGTCTTCATGGCTCCACAAGACCTCAAAACAACCACAGAGTGGGGATCTGTAGTGGGTGCCGAGAGGAAAGCCTTAAGATTAATCTTTCAGGGAAGAAAGCCCAGATCTTACACATGTGGCAGTAATATCCATTTAAGGACTTCTGCCCAAAAAGATTGAAGGGAGGAAAAAACAAAAACAGCAACTAATCACGGAGACTCTTATTCATAATGCAGCAAATGATGCAACTCTGAACACGTCGAACAAAATCGCCTCGTCCTCATTTTCAAATGCCAATCAGAAGAATGAGGAACACCCTCCCTCAGCCACAACCAGTGCTGACGTAGAGATAGTGACATACAGCAGCAGGAACAACTGGAGAATGTGGATGACATCGAGCCACCGCCTCGCAGCAGTACTACTATCCTATCCACTTTTGAGGAAGAGGATCAGTTGGAACGAAGGGGCCGGCAGACCATTGCGAAACAAAATAAACGTAAAAAGGCCCCTAAACAAACTAAAAGGCAATATAAAAGTGCGAGAGGGCGTACATCTCTCGTGAAGAGGAGACCCTCTCCGGCGAGGAGGAATCCATCTCCTATGAATGAGAGCGTGTCTTCCATGAGAAGGAACCTATCCCTCCCCGATTTGGTTTGAATTTCACAGCCCTTCGCAGGGCCAACACAAGACTAATCAAACGACATACGGATCAAACAACAAATGGGATCAGATTACAAAGACCACAAAAATTATCGAGTTCTGATTAAATGCTCTCACTGGATTTATAAGATCTTATATATCAATCAACTTCAGGGCCTCTACTTGCTCACTCTGACTGAAAAACTCCCCTATGTATATGAGCTGTTCCGAGGAGTGAAGTTTTTTGGAGCACATGCATGTCTGTCCTGATGTTCAACCGTTTCAGGTGGTATGATAGTTTTTTGGGGATTGAAACTAATGCCCCGATAATAACTGGTACAACTTTCACTTTGGCTGCTGGACATCCCCACATTCTTAATATTTCTACTTTTAATTCAGCATATTTTGAGATCTTTTCTACTTCTTTGTCTGCCATGTTTTTGTCAGAAGGAATTGCAACGTCTATTATAAGGCATTCTCTTTTTTTTAAAGTCATGTAAAATTATATCTGGTCTACGGTGTTCAATTTTTCTATCTGTCTGGATGTTAAAGTCTCATAGAATCTTTGGTTTACCGGGTTCATGTAGAGCCTTTTCTTGTACATGATTATACCACTCATCTGAAGTCTTGTATCCACATGTTTCACACAGTGACCAGTGCAAATTGAGACAGACCATGTATTCCTTCTGGGCCAACATTTTGCAACCAGCTACAATATGCTCAATGCTTTCCACTCGTTCATTACATAGGCTGCATTTATTTCTTGAAGCAGTGCAATAAATGTCATTATTCACCGAATTGGTATTTTTGTGCTTGATCTTGAGCAGCAACTAACAGACATTCCGTTTCTCTTTAAACCTCCACGAAGATTCATGATTTTTTACATTCTTTGTATCTCTGTGGAACTGTCCATGTAATTGCATGTCTTCTAGTGCATCCTTT
This sequence comes from Muusoctopus leioderma, assembly GCA_027124095.1. Taxonomy (NCBI): domain Eukaryota; kingdom Metazoa; phylum Mollusca; class Cephalopoda; order Octopoda; family Octopodidae; genus Muusoctopus; species Muusoctopus leioderma. The sequence continues at coordinate 11,815 of JAOPJM010083899.1, forward strand.
CCTTCACTAGCTATCCTACTTTGGTATGTGTTCTTGTCTTCAATTTCAATGTCAGTAAGTCCTAGTTCTTTTACCGCATGCCTAAGTAGTACTTCTTCAATTTTTACACGGTAATAATTTACCGACCTTTGTTCTTCTTCCACACAGTCAGAAATACTGATAAGTTCTCTCCCACCAACGTTCCCCTTCATGTATAAACGACTGATTTTCGCCTTAGGATGTAGCACTTTATACATAGTTGGGGTTTTCCTCGTTTTTCTGTCTAACGCATCTATTTCATCTTTCGTCCAATTCACTATGCTAGCACTATAATGGATGACGGCAACTGCCCATGTGTTGATTTCACTTATTAAATTCCTTGAATGAAGCTTGGACTTCAATACAAGTTTTAAGCTTTTCAAATATATCCTTCTCACTTTTTCCTTCATTTCCTTATGCATGATGTTGTCGAGTTCCAGTATGCCTAGGTACTTGTATCCATTGCCACCAGGTTCTAGAATCCGTTCTTCCGATAGAACTATTCCATTAAAGTGGGCTCTCTTTCCACTCTTCATGGCTAAAGATGTACATTTTGATATACCAAACTCCATCCCAATGTCACCGCAACAGATCTTTACTGTTTTAACCAGTGAGTCTATTTCTTTCTCTGACCTTGCGAATACCATTAAGCCATCCATACCTCTTTTTATAGCTACACTCCCCAGTAATTTCTTGTTCACTGTCAAGTTCGTTTTCCAGTGTGTCATACTGGCACTGAGGATGCTGATGATGTTTTCTGCTATGCCAAACATTCTAAGTGACTCCACAATCCAAGAATGGGGCAACATGTCATAGGCTGTTTTGAAGTCGACCCACGCCATGCACAGATTAGTCTGTTATTGCTTGCAGTTCTTCATTACCATTTTGTCAATGACGAGATGGTCTTTTGTGCCTCTTGAATATTTCCTGCATCCCTTCTGTTCATCAGGTAGACATTTATTCTGCATCAAATGCTTGCAAAAATGCCTGTCAGTAACTTCTATGACAGATTAAGGCAGGTGATCGAGCAATAATTTTCTACTGTGTTTCCTTTCGCTGGATCTTTCATAATGAAAGTTGTTTGTCCTTCAACCATCCACTTCAATACACTTCCTTGTATTACACATTGATTTAGGGAATTTCCGATTTGGCTGTGTAAGGACTTTAGATGTTTCATCCAAAATTCTTGGATCCTATCTGGTCCTAGGGCTTTTCAATTTGGTAAGGACTTTACCTGCTGCCGGACATTGTCCCTAGTTATAGAGATTGGTTGTGGTTTCTCTGCATTGCCCAGTTCTATCTCGACTGTTTTGCTCCATTCTGCATTTTCATTACGTATAATTGGGCACTCCCAAATTCCTGTCCAAAATTCTATTGCTTCTCCCGCATTTGGTGTTAATGTTTCCATTTTATCCCCATAAAATGCTGAGGTCTCTTCTAAGCATCTTCATGTCACCTTGAATCCATCTTTTCCATCATGGATCTTGTTTCTCTCTCTTTCCTACGTGCTTTACACCTAACCTTTCACCGACAACAACCACAGCAGCACATATTAAATTACAGATGTCAGTGATGTTTGTAATTGCAACATACAGCTTCCACTTTGTTGGTTTCAGCTAGGATTTCCCCTCTGTTAATGTATCTCAACTTTAATGGCTTCATTCTTTCTGAATTATTTAGGATTTCTTTTAGTCACATTAAAATATTTTGATTTTTGTCTTCCAAATCTTCAGGCATAACAGATTGTCCCAAGCTCATATCATTTACAAGTGTTTCCATCAAATGTGTAGTGACATCAATCCCATCTTCATTGGGTATATTGTTCATATTTTCCCCTTCCATATTAATTTCATTCTTTTCCATAAAGTTCATTCTGTTTTCAGTTAACTTTTCAGCTTGTATAATGTCTTTATTAGCTCTTTGATTGCTTCCCTTCACCTCCTCATTGATTCTTCTCTGTATGTTCTCTATTTCAACTGGTGTTAGCCAACCTCTTCTTTGGATCATGCATGCTTGGTTCATTAACTTATTTTCTGTCGACTCAAACATACCTTTGTTTTTCCCAGTATGTGAGCATTCTGCCACTGACACTGCTACCTTCTTCATTCCATCAAAAGTGTGTAATCCTCTTTGCTCCATCTTCGCTTACCATAAATCCTTCGAGCAATTGTTGAATGACAACCGGGTACTGCTTGCTCTACTACAACACACCTGCCAGATGCAACAGCTTCACCTGAGGTTCCACTCCCATTCATGTCATTAATGTTGATTGATTCATCGTTAAACTCCATTTATGTATGGGAATTAGTGGTAATAGGTGACACAACCACTAGTGTTTTGATTGAGATACCATCTGGCGAATTGGCAGAGTCGTTAGCGCGTCAGACAGAATGCCTTGAAAGTATTCGTTCTGGCTCACTGCACTCTGAGT
>JAOPJM010084089.1:0-14261 GCA_027124095.1 Muusoctopus leioderma
TATATGTATATATATATATATATATATATATATATATATATGTATATATATATGTATGTATGTATATGTATGTATATATATGTATGTATGTATGTATCTCAACTATATAGAAGTGCATACGGCTGTATGTGTAGGTAATATATGAACATTGGTATATTGTGTGTTTATATATATTAAAAAGGCTAGTAAAAATAAAACTAGAAGCCACTCTCAATTTAAGGACTTAAGACTGGTTTTGACGTTGAGAATAATATTTTGTAATATGTTAAAATAGATGTCCCTCCTTACAGATGGCCATAGGTTTCGCTCGAAACGGAGCTTGTCAAAACTTGACAACCCCCCTTTCGAGCGAAAGATATGGGCATCTGTATGGAATCATGTTTATTTTAATGTAATACAATATATATATATATATATATATATACACAAAATTTAACGGAGAAAACAAACACAACAAACACGGGATAAAAATAAGAATATTATTAGTTTTACGCTCAGGAAGGAGAAATAGATTCACTAACGTTTCGAGCTAATCTCTTCATCGGAGGGATAGAGAAGAGCAAAGTAAGAGAAGGAAACAAGTAGAGACGGAAACAATTGTGTATGGAGTGTTAAGCCATGTTTTTTTGAATGGTAGGGAGACAGAAAGTGTGAAGGAAGTCGGGGTGGAATAGAGAGGTAACCCCTGGAGGCAACTTAGAAAATAATAAAATAAATAAATATCAAAAAAATAAAGTGATAACGAATAAATAAAAATAATTCTGGGAGGGGAAGGGGGTGAATGAAAAATAAAGGTCACAGGAGGTGAAGGGAAGTCGAGAGGAGTGGAGGCGACGGAGCAGGGGAGGTAACAAGAGTTTAACAAAATATATAAATGGAGGAATGGAAAATCGGGCCAAGGGATGGAAAGAAATATATATATAAAAAAGGGGGGAAAAATGAAAAAAATAAAGGAAAATAAAAGGGGTAGAATAGGAGTGTAGCGGAGAGGGGTTAGGAGGGGTGATGTGTTAGAGGAAGAGTTGGTTTAGGCCAAATGGTGTAGAGGTCTGCAACGAAAAGATGAAACGCTGTTCCCTTTGTATGTATAATGGGTAAGGAAAGGTAGACAATCAACCCTGATTCGTAGGTTGGTTACTGCAGTTAGAGGCCACACATCAAGACATGATGTTATACTCTGACTCAAGACTTAATCAGAATGTTTGCAAAAGAATAGTCTCTGTTGACTGTAACCAAGGGCCAGTTGGTGGTGTTAAACCAGGTGAGATATTAGGTCTTATAGTCAGGTGGTGTTTAAACCAGGTGACATATTTTGTCTTATAGTGTGTGTCAGTCAATGTGATATGGCGCTTAATAATGCTAAATATGAATGGAAGGTGACGTCATTCCAATCTTGATTAAATAACAGAAAGATTTTTGGTTTGTATTGTATTTTTGTCTTGTATTGTTGTTATTATCGTTGTTGCCGTTGTTGTTGCTGTTGTTGTTGTTGTTGTTTAATCCCAGTCCAACTCTGACCCAGCAGATCTATGAACATCACATCTTTTTGTATATTATAAACTAAATTATCTAATGCGTCATTCTTTATTTAAAAACGGTACGGTGATTTGGCTGCTTTTTCTAGCAATTCCAGTAATCACATACAGGCTTTTTTTGTCACCTCGTTGTTGTTGTTGTTTAGCCCAGCTCAACACTGATTGTGTAGGCGCGTGGCCTAGTGGTTAGGCGATTGCGCTCACGATCGTAAGATCATGGGGTGGATTCCCAGACCAGCGGCGCGTTGTGTCCTTGAGCAAGACACTTTATTCCACGTTGCTCCAGTCTACTCAGCTGAAAAATGACTACCAGCTGTAGCTGGGGGTTAACCCTGTGACGGACTGGCGTCTGATTCAGTGGGTGGGGGGGTCCTGTACTCTCAGTCACTTAACACCAGTGGAACAGGGAGAAGCTCCGGCTCTAATGAGCCCATAGTCTCGAGAAAGACTTTAACTTAACTTTAACAACCCTGATTGTGAGGACCTATGGTCAAAGTTATTCCAGCCATGACCATCCCGTCATTTTAGGGATATGTACGACTACATTATTCAATATGTCCTTTCCTTTACCATGACGGTACATAATCATTTGAGGGAGATTTGGCTGCTATTTCTTGCAGGTCAGTGGCCAAATAGAAGCTCTCTTGTAGCTTCGTGTTTTTTGTATTGTATTTGTATTGCTATTGTTTTGTATTGTTTCTGTATTCATATTTTATTATATGTTTGTATTTTATATGTTTATTGTATTGCATTGTTTTTGTATTGTATTATATATTGTATTGTATTATATATATATATATATATATATATTGTATTATATATTTATATTGTATTATATATTTATATTATATATTTATTTAATATTTATATATTTATATTGTATTATATATTTATATTGTATTATATATTTATTTTTTATTTATATATTTATATTGTATTATATATATATTTTATATTTATATATTTATATTGTATTATATATTTATATTATATTGTATATTTATATGTATTATATATTTATGTTATATTGTATATTCATATTGTATTATATATTTATATTGTATTATATATTTATATTGTATTATATATGTATATTATATTGTATATTTGTGTTGTATCATATATTTATATTCTATATTTATTTTGTATTATAATTTGTATTGTGTTATATATTTATATTATATTTATATATTTATATTGTATTATATATTTGTATTATATTGTATATTTATATTATATTGTATATTTGTGTTGTATTATATATTTATATTTTATATATATTTTGTATTATAATTTGTATTGTATTATATATTTCTATCAAATTTATATATTTATATTGTATTATATATTTGTATTGTATTGTATATTTATATTCTATTCTATATTCTTTATTCTACTTTATATTTGTATTGTATTGCTTATTTCTATATATTATTGTGTGGTTCTTCTATAACTATGACGCCATGTTCCATGCCATAAGGAATTCGTATTGTCTTTCGGATGAGAACAGCGAATCACTTCAACCGACTTGATTTTGCCCAAGACACACATAAAACTAAAGACGGTGTTAAACCTCGTAAAAGTCATGATCAAAAATTAAAAAAAAACAAAAAAAGCAACAAAAAAAACCAAACGATAACATATATACTAATAAAGAAGTAAATAAAAATATATCACCTTTGGTATGTGGAAAAGGTTTTTTTTTTTTTAGTTTGATGCTAGAGATGAAATGTGTGTTACCAGAGGTGCATTTACCGTAACAATATAATAACAATAATAATAATAATAATAATAATAATAATAATAAACGTACTACTACTACTACTACTACTACTACTACTACTACTACTACTACTAATAATAATAATAATGATAATTCAGAAATGAAGTAAGATCCGATAATCATCGTTTGTAGTAGTTGAGAAACTGAGGTATTTCAGTGAAGAAGAAGGAGGATTAGGAGGAGGAGGAGAAGAATGAGGAGGAGAAGATGGAGAAGAAAAATTAGAAGGATAGGAATTAGAATTAAAAGAAGTATAAGAAGAAGAAAAGAATAATAATAATAAGAAGAAGAATGATGGGGAGGATGAGGGAGAGGAGGAGGATGGAGGGGAGGAAGAGAAGAAAAAGGAGGAGAAGAAGAATTAGAAGAAGAAGACGAGGGGAAGAAGAAGAAGAAGACGAGGGGAAGAAGAAGAAGAAGACGGGGAGAAGAAGAAGACGAGGAGAAGAAGAAGAAGAAGAAGAAGAAGTAGTAGAAGAAGAAGAAGACGAGGAGAAGAAGAAGAAGAAGAAGAAGAAGAAGAAGACGAGAAGAAGAAGAAGAAGAAGAAGAAGAAGAAGTAGAAGAAGAAGAAGAAGTAGAAGAAGAAGAAGAAGAATACAGAAGTGGAAGCCATAATGAGTCCTTAAAATGACTTAAATTATTTGGTATTATTATTGTTTGAAGTTGACTGAATTCAATTAAATGAGCCACTATCACGTGTTCTAATAGGTTGGCCACAAATTATAAATGATAAAAAGAAACCGCAACAACAACAACAACAACAACAACAACAACAACAACAACAACAACAACAACAACAGCAACAACAAACAATACGATAACAAATAGAAAATAATAAATATATAAATGAATTAATTAAACATATAAACAAATGATTTGTTATCGAGCTGTGTTCGCTCTTTGTTTCTAATTAATTAAATTCTAAGAAAAGAAAAATGAGGTGAAGGAGTATGCAGTGTTGGAGTTTGGATCCTGGAGCAGTTCCAATGAATTGCATGAGTCTTCCATAACAATAATAGTACGAGAACTCATTTTTACAAGGATTTCCCCTTTAAGCCGTCCGCATTTATAACAGCAATGGTAATAATAATAATAATAATAATAATAATAATAATAATAATAATAATAATAATAATAATAATAATAATAATAATAATAAAATAATAGTTATGACCCGGAATGAATAACAACTTGGACGTGGAAACATAGCTCACCGTAAAATCTGTAATAAATCCGATAATATCACCAAAACCAAACTAAATTAGGATATATATATATGTATATATATATATATATATTAAGTACAACTGACACATTTACTCTGTATTACATTTGAATAATACACAAAAACATATTGTTGAATTAATGTCCAATATGTACGCAAATGAGGTGAGCATGTGAGACAAAAAAACCCCAGAACGGAATTAACATTTGAATACAAACAAAACAAGAGGAAAAGATCCTAGTAAATACAACTGATACTGTATTGTAAATATTACATGTAATCATTACACACAATATATATTATTTAAATAAGATACACTCATACGGAAACAAGGAACAAATGAACACTCGGATCGAACAAATAAATACGAAGCAGACTTTTGAATTCAAGCAAAAGAAAACCAAACAAACTTTTTCAATACGGATAAAGCAAATCGAAATGAACTTAAAATAAAACGAATACAATTTAAAATCGAATCAACTATGTCCAAGGATAAATTAATCAGCATCAAAACCTGCCGAGTCTGTACATGTAATGAATTTCGTAGTGTGAGTTCATTGCGACCATGATCCGAAAGTAATGTAACACCTGGCTCAAAATCGGTGTCCTTCCAAAAAGGTTAACACCGGACAAAAAGGTATTTTACTACTAGCTTCAAAAACAAAATCAAAATTAATATAGACCGTTGGACCAGTGAGCACTGCATTGACATATTACATTCCTCCTACACATCAACACTATATCCAACACACACGAGCCCTATAAAAGAGAGGTATGAGGTACGGAGAAGAAAAAAAAAACAGAAGTTAGGAAAATTATGAATACGAAGATATTTGTGAATGTACGGAGATTTGTAATAAATATTTACAAGATACCAAACATTGAAATTGAACAAACTAATAGAAAGAATGGACACTGAAAATAAAACAAAACAAACGTCTACACATAAAAAAAAGATAACCTGCCACAAAGGAATGAAAACGTCACAACAGAATCCACCACATAGAAAACACAAATGTCTACACTGAAGAAAGAATGCAATACAACAGAGACGATTCCACACTTATACAGAGAATAAAAATATTCATCACGACAGAACAACCAGAATTAACACTGAAGAGGACCTAACAGAAACAATAAAGTAAATAGCAAAGAACATAAGATATTGAATGAATACTGATCAACGTAAACACTAGCACAAGCTATACGCGAACAAGCAGTTCTACGAAAGAATAACTATATATAACAGAGCCCAGCAAGGAATTCTGAACGCAGTATTGTTGTAGCTGTAGTATCAAGGAAACCGGCCTGGATCCCAATAGAAATGAGACACTCTTCAGTCACCAGTAGCTCCCAAAATGGAAACACTATATACTGTATAAAGATATCAACAAAATGAGAGACCTATTCTTACTTAGCGAAATGGAAGAGGAGGCATCCAACATACAGAAAATGATACTAATAATCACTGCACATATGGTACGTTGACTAATTTCAATACAATATGAAACAAAACAAAACAAAAAAGCACTGCACGTACCGAAGGCACACAGAGCTCCACCAGAAAGTGCAGTGAAATCATGTAGTAAAACTAATACTACTGAAAAATACTATCAACAGTAAAGACTTCTCACATAGGTACAAATCACATATTCCGAGGTAATGTTCTGTTGAATATATCGACACTATTACTTGACTGGTATTTATTCTATCGATCCCGGAAGGAGGACAGTTAAACGCAACACCAGCAGTATTTGGAGACAAATCATAGGGAGACTAAATACCGAAAGTCATTCACCTGATTCTACAGTCCCATCTTCGATATATAACAAAAATAATATCGTTTTCTAACATAAGTACAAGACCTCATATTTTTGAGACGGGAAATGACCGTCTTAATCGACATTATTTGACTGGTAGTTAATTTATCCACCACGATAGGATGAAAGGCAAAGTCGAACCGGATTTGATGTCAGAAATATAAAGAGACAAATTAAATTACTGCAAGGCATTTTATGTGTCTCTCTAACATTCATAGTATGGGTAGAATGCTATAAGGTTTCGAGAGAAGTTTATAGCTGATTAAATTGATCCCAGAAGTTCAGTTGTTTTTACTTTATCTACTCCACAACGATGAAAATGAAAGTCGGACGCAGTGGGATTTAGACACAGAACATCAAAGGAAGCTCGGCCCTTTAGTGATTTTGCCAATACTCCACCTTCAACATTTATAAAAGAAAGAACAAAAAACCATAACATGAAGGTACATATATACTCTTTTACTCTTTTAATCTTTTACTTGTTTCAGTCATTGGACTGCGGCCATGCTGGGGCACCGCCTTCAAGTCGATCAGATCGTCCCCAGTACTTTTGAGTCTGGTACTTATCTTATCAGTCTCTAAGCCGAACCGCTAGGTTACGGGACATAAACAAACACAGACAGACACACACACACACACATACATACACACATATATATATATACGACGGGCTTCTACAGTTTCCGTCAACCAAAATTCACTCACAAGGCATTGGTCGGCCCGAGGCTATATTAGAAGACACTTACCCATGGTGCCACGCAGTGGGACTGAACCCGAAGCCATGTGGTTGCGAAGCGAACTCCTTAACCACACAGCCATGCCTGTGCCTATTATGTGATTATAATTGCAACAACCACATAAACAATGCTTATACATGCAACTACAAAATACATGAACGATAAAAACACTTATTAAAAAGATGCTAGCAGAATACAAAAAAATATCTGCATAAGAGCATGGATAATCTTGGGCCTCAATATGAACTACAGTGTGTATAAATCGAAAAAGTAGTTTCCGAATTAATTAGAATGATAAAACATTAAGTTTAGACAGATACATCTTCCAGAATATAATGCGATTTTGAAACGCACCTATGAGAGATTTTCGTCCAATGATTAAAAAAAACATGTAAGCAGGAGGCATTCATTTGGATTAGTGGATATATCTTTTAACTCGGAAAAATACGGTAGGAAAAATACCACAGTGTGCATATCGGAAACATGCACCATTTTACTTCTTTATAGAGTTATTTTTATTCTTTGCGGGTCAGAAGAAAGGCAGTAGCGACAGCAGTGAAGACTTGTTATGTCACTGAATTCAGAAAGGATTTAAGAGAGTTGATTGACGTCAGAATGGATAAAATGAAAAGGCAGACATTTTACGAACCTGTTCTATGAGAAAATGATCACGCAAGTAGAATACAAGTCCATTCTAAATACTCTTAGAGTCGAGATATTTTAGTGGTGGAGATCAGAAAAGCCTCATGATTCATATGTGGCAAAACACTTCATTTAATGAATTTCTACCAGAAAAGGCAGCGTACTGTTACTATTTTGTTGAGTATCTGTGTGTAGAAATGTTGTTGTTGTTGTTGACGCCTTACAAAGTTCTCGTCATGTATGTTTTGGTAGGCGTGTTTGCCAGCCTTCACTTTTGTAGTCATTTTTGAAAAAGGCAAAACAAAATGCAAAATGTAAAAAAATGTAAAAAAATACGAACCTTTGGGGGCTGTCACAAAATGTGACAGACCCCCACACAATTAACAAGTCCCTTCTTCTAAAGGTAATCCAAAAATATTCAAAAAAAATCTTTTTCAACAGTTGGCAGAAGCAAATTCAAGGAGCGAGTAAAAAGCACGTTCAACCGCCACGACAACCAATAATAATAATAATTGTTTCTAATTTAGGCACAAGGCCAACAATCCCCAGTACTTGACTGGTACTTTATTTTATCGACCCCGGAAGGATGAAAGGCAAAGTGGACCTCGGCGGGATCCAGATTTATAGATTAGAACAAAAGAAAAGGAATGAGATATCCATCCTTTTTCCTAAATCTAAGCAAGACGTAGGCGCAGTGATTGGAAACTGAGAACAGAACTGTCATTGAATCCACAGAGATTAAAAACTGAATGGAAATGTCATTTTTCATAAAATTTAACAAGTTTATATAATATAATCGTATCTTTCTAAAGAACACAGTCTTATATGTCTAAATGAAGTGATACAGGATATTGTACATTTCATGTTTCCTCTAAGCTACTTAAGTTAAATGAAGACTCTTCAAATGGGAGTTGAAGCTGTGTCGTCCATAACGGTCACTGAATTCTTAGCTCCTATTTTATCTAAAATATTAGAGTTTAATTTTCATTACTTACAAAAATAAAAAAAAAAAATAAAAATGAATGGTGGAGGATTGGGCAGTGTGATGTTGATGCCTTTTCCGAAAAAATTAACAAATAATTAGCGGTGTAGTTGAAGCAAAATATATTCAATATGAACTTTCCTTCTGCTGAACGGCTTGCTTATATATTGTTTAAATTTTTCATACATCTACGGATGCACATACCTTGACACATTAGCAGTGTCGTATCCTGGAGTCAATGGGTGTTTAGAGTCTTACAACATACACCCTCCTCCAGACGACATACACCCTCGTCCAGACGACATACACCCTCCTCCAGACGACATACACCCTCGTCCAAGCCTCAACCTGTGTTCAGCGGCATTCTACTAACCCCACCGGTGAGTCATCGGAGCCATCTACATATATTAGGTACAGAAGTAGCAACCGCTATAGTGTATCGTACTAAATAACCTCCAGTATTAAATTTCGTTCTTCCAGAACAGACTATCTATTACGAATCATCTAAAACATCAGATAATATATTTTAAATATTAATAAGGTAAACAGTAGGATATGTCTAAACTAGTGGTGGTCAGCATGGGCAGTTACTTAGTTCGGCAATTGGTGTGTATAAAAGTGCAATACATTGATTGGCTGTTTTGGGCAGAAAGTTAGACTTTCCCTCTTTCTCATGACAGAACCAATTTATACCACTTTTAAACTGTTTATATTCAAAACATTGAGTGATATATAAGCACTCTGACCGAGATAACATACGTGGTTCTAAACACACCCAAGCTAATAATACCTAGCTAGATTGAAATTGTAATTCTTCAGTTGCTGGGGCTTCCTGTTCTAACACCAACCAAAATGTGAGAGCAAGACTAAAGATCCTATTTTTCATACAGAATTAAGTAATTCATGTATTGTATGATGCGTTACATAAAATGGATATAAATATATATAGTGATGTCTTGACATTGCCCATATCCCTGACAAGTTCTTGTTGAATGCTGAGTCGATAGATTAAAGTTTTACAGCGAACTTACCGCTGGTGCTGTTGCTGCAGCTTTGATCCAGCAGACTACTTATGATAAAAGGCGTGGGAGCCTTCACCATCCCGTATATCCAAGACTACACAGTCTAATGTGTCCTCCCTATTTTTAAGATAAAAGGGTGTGATTTAAGGAATATTTGGCCGCTATTTCTCACAAGTCGAGTGCCCGCGCCGAGGCACCCTTTGTGGCAACTTCGTAGGTTGATTCTGCAGGTTGGAAAAGAGCAGAGGGCGTTCAGCAAGATACAGATCATAGGAGGGAAGATTTATTTGAGGTGTTTAGTATGGAATCCTTTAGTAAAAGAGGCAGTAAATGTCGAAAGAAAACGAGCGTTTGGTATTACACATTTTGTAGAGCCCTTTTGTAATAGCGTTAGATTATTCTGAAGGCAGACATAGCGCATCGGTTGGCTAGTGGCTGGATCATCCCAGATATGTGTGCAATACTTGTGTACTTGTGCTGTGTAGACAGTTAGCAAATGTTAACACTCTAGAGGAGCAGAGTTGCCTATATTATACATATATATATATATATTTGTGTGTGTGTGATAGTTTAAAACTCTTACCATCAGCGTTGATGTGAGATCAATAGGTTGAGAGGTGCCAAGGTCTACAGTTTTAACATTTAGTGGGAAGGAATAGTCTGTAACGTGCTCATATGAATTGGAATATATACCCATTAGGAGAGAAAAAGTGTGTGAGAGAGAGAGAGAGTGTGATAGAGAGAGAAAGAGAAGAGTGACACAGATAGAGAGAGAAAGCAGTTGTTGTTGATGTTCCCACATGCCGAATGATCGCATGGTCTCCTTCGTTGGCTTAAGGAGACAAAGGCTGTAGTGTTTGGTGAAACCATCTAAGGAGTACTCTGTTTGAAGATTATAGCAAGGTTTAAGTGATAGAAGGGGTTTCAGCATTTGGTGACTGTGCGCACGTGGGATTGAGACTAGTGATATGGAGATGGTGAGTCTGATAGGGGATAATTTTGTGAGACAGGATGGCAGTTGAAAAGCTGCACCTCAGGAGTGTTTAGAGCGAGTGCTGGAAACGGAAAGAACATCATAATATACATCAACTGATCTAAACATTCTTCAACCCGGGTGGTGTGTTAGAAATACGATCAATATATAACAAATATAGAGAAATAAAAGGAGTTATGGTGCCTTTATAGTGTCTCTAACACTACAGAGACTCTCGAACTTGACTTAGTACCAACTCTGCTCTAAGTGGATCAGTTTATTTCACAGAGACTATGCTCTTAGGTGAGATGCATTGACTACGACTGTAGAAGCTACGCAATATCTTAGGAATATGTTAATAATGAAGTAAATTTGATCGCAACCAGTCTCGTCTCAATTATGAATTTTACAAGCTAAAAGCGTCATCCCTGATGAATAACTCAATAAGTTTCATTACTACCAAGAAGAAAAAGAAAACGATTCAAGGAAAGGAAAAATAAATTACACTTAAAAGAGAAGCTTCGTTGAAAGCAAGGCAGAAGTATTATAGGTGTTGAGATGGCGGGTGGCAGATGGTGTATCAACAAATCATTTATAATGCCTCATATATAAAATGAGGGTTATAGAGTGTACAGAAAGTAAAAGAAAACCAACGATGGGTAAGTTTACTTAACGTAGCGGCAAAGGCAATCATATCTGCTATAAGAAAATGTCTGGGGACAGAAGAGTCTGCAGCTTTTAAATAATTATGATGATGAATATGATGATGATGATGATGATGATTTATTTCTGTGTTGCCAGAAAGGCAACAACATACAGGTCATGCATACAAAACACAACAGTAACAACAACCACAGTAACAACAACAACAACAACAACAGCACCAGCAACTACTACTACTACTACCTCTATACTACTACTACTACTACTACTACTACTACTACTACTACTACTGTGGTTACTGCTGCTCCTTCTACAATTATTGCTACTATTAAAACAATAACAATAATTGTTTCTAACATAATAATATTAATAACAATATTAACAACAACACCAACAACAACAACAACACCAATAATAATAATAATTGTTTCTAATTTAGGCACAAGGCCAACATCCCCAGTACTTGACTGGTACTTTATTTTATCGACCCCGGAAGGATGAAAGGCAAAGTTGACCTCGGCGGGATTTGAACAATTGTTTCTAACATAGGCACAAGGCCAACAACCCCAGTAGTTGACGGCTACTTTATTTTATCATCGACCCTGGAAGAATGAAAAGCAAAGTTGACCTCAGTGGGATTTGAACTCAGAGCACAGTGAGCCAGAACGAATAGGACAAAGCATTCTGTCCGACGCATTATCGTGTCTTCCAATAATAATAATAATTATTATAAGGTTTCACAAGTGAATCCCAGACTCGAGTCATTGGTGACACGGATTTGCTAATTATAAAAATCTACATTGAGGACTACGTAAAAACAAAACAACAACAAAAAAATACGCGTTATAAAAAAATAAACTTGCAGACATTTAATTGGTTTCTTAAATCGGTACATAGTGACACGTTTTTAAGAAGGGTATTAGTGAAAATAAGTAAGATTTACAAAGTGTAATAGCAACTGAGAATTAAAATCAAACCACAGACTTTGTTTGCTAACGGTTTATCTGCTAATTGACACGACACCATTTTGATTTGTGGCAAGTAAATAAAGTTGTAGTTGTGGTTGTTAATAGTAGTAATGTTATCATTGGTAGTGGTGCAAGTATTTTTGTTGTTGTTCTTCTTATTGTTGTTGCGATTGTGGTGGCGCCAGTATCATCATCGTCGTTGTGGTTGCTTAGCACTAATTCAAATCCGATCGAGCAGACCTATGATCAAAGGTTTTCCAGCAAAAACTAACGCGTCTGTCTTCCAGATACAGTGTATATCTCCAGAACACTGTGTCTATTCTATTGCTATATATAAACGGTGAATATGTGAAAACATTTGCGTTCGTTACTTACTGATATCGATGAACATTAGGGACAGACACAAACAAACAAACGAGAACATATAATCATATTCTTCCCCTCGTCAGCCACCGGCTGAAGTGTTAATCTCACGATTTCGGTACTAAAACGGTGGAATCGCTAGCTTCAGTGTACAAGTGAACTATTAAGACAGTCTTTCACTAGGGAATATGCGAGGGACGAGACGGTAACTGAGAACAAAATAGTAGACGGGTACGAGACAAGACAGGACAATGGTTGAAAAAAAGTAACGATAATGGAGTGAATTTGTGATTAAGTTCTGGCATAGCCCTTGGAACAAAAAACCAGAGACAAGAGTGGTAGGGAGCGAGAAAAAGACGATGTGCTGCCTGCGAGCAAAAGTCGGCAACCAAAAGACAGTATGCAACAGAATTGAACGCTGGGAAGGGAGTGGGGGAAAACAGAGACAATCAGTCAGTATCAAGAAGAGGGAAATAGGAGTGGGAGAGGCGAGATGACAAGTCAGAGGAGTTTGAAAACCATATATATATATAGGTATGTATGTGCGTGTGTGTGTGTGTATGTGTGTGTCTGTGTATGTGTGTTTTATATAATATATACATTATATTATACAGTAGATATATACACATGAACATAGGTAGTATAATCTTAGTTCATCTAAGCAAGTTATTTTGGAAAGCATGACCATCACAACATCTTATTTAATTCCCCACAAAATATGTTTGGTCTTCTTTTTAAGCGAAATACTGGAAAACAAAAACAAATACTCTTTCAACAGAGATAATGATAGAAAAAGCAAAACATTTAGAACATAGGAGTTTACTAAAAAATCATAAGTAAATAAACAGATCAAAATTTAAACTGAGAAAGTAATAAATATTCCATTATACTCAGACAGTTTAGTATGAACGTTTGTAAACAGATCTGCCACCAAGCATCTAGTATATGTGAAAGTAATCGCTATCATTATATTTACGTGAATTCATACCTATAAGTGCATAATTATTTATAAGCATATATATATATAAAAAATATATAATTATATGTGCTGTTATATAAGTATTATACATAAATAATGAGCGGGAAATATTCACATACTTAGTGTGCAATACACATGCACACACAAACACACATACACACATGCACGCACACACACACAAGTGTATCAACTTCACTAAACTATGATACATCTAATTCATTCATGCTTGACTGGCTTTCTACTAACAATAAGAAACCAAGTTGACAACTCCAACAAAAGGACTAACCATACAGCTGATTAAAAGCCAGTACCCATAGACACACTAACACACACACACACATGCACACACATTCAATCAACCTGCCCAATCAACACTTCACCCCTCCCCCTCAACCCATTCTACAAGTCCAACTACAATTCTTATGTATAAAGAAATTTTAACTCCCAGGTCAAAGTCCATAATAATAGAAAAATATTACTTGCAATCAAACACACACACACACACACACACACACACACAAACACACACACACACACACACACAAACACACACACACACACACACA
>JAOPJM010084276.1:0-14260 GCA_027124095.1 Muusoctopus leioderma
CAGGAAATCGTATATTTGGATTTCAGAAATTCAAATATTAGCCTACTGACGTAGTCCCTTGGATAGAGACTAACGGTGTATATATATATATATATATATATATATATATATATATAAGGCAGCAAATTGGTAGAGTCGGATAGAATGTCTTGTAGTATTCGTTCCGGCTCTCTGCACTCTAAGTTCAAGTCCTGTGGAGGTCAACTTTGCTTTCATCCCTTTAGCATCAATATGTTAAAGTACCAGTCCAGTACTGGGGTCGATTCTTCCTCTCTCTGGAAGAAATTGGCTGTTGTCAGACCTGGAGAGGGATGGTCTACACCAGGTTTAGATACCCACCATATGTCACAACAGTTCCCCTACGACTCCATGAGGGGTTGAAGGCCCAAGGTAAATATATATATATATATATATATATCATCATCATCGTTTTACGCCCGTGTTTCCATGCTAGCATGGGTTGGATGAAGATTTCTTGTGGCAGCATTTTTACGGTCAGATGCTCTTCCTGTCACCAACCATACTGATTAAGTATGGGAATCCTACCACTGAACTACCACATGGTTGGGCATTTTGTTATTTGGAGATGTAGACAAACTCACCAGCTGATTGATAAATGGTGTCCAGCGATGAGAATCACACGCTTGTAAACTCACACACATACATACATACATACATATATATATATACATATACGACAGGCTTCTTACAGTTTCTGTCTACCAATTCCTTTCACAAGGCATTGGTTGGCCCAAGGCCATAGTAGAAGACACTTGCCCAGGGTTCCACACGGTGTGACTGAACCCGAAACCACATGGTTGCGAAGGGAACTTCTTAACCACACAGCCATGTCTGTGCCTAAATACATATGTAAAATAAAATGTATTTCTAGAACAGCTTCATGGGGAAAAAAAGACAGAAAAATAGAAAATACACACACACACACACACACACACACATATATCCTAGCATTGGTTATGTCCATACTTATCCACCACACACATATAAATATATATATATATATATATTTCCAGAAGAGTACCTCATAAAAGTTGTGTCCTATACTCTATGCTAGCAAAGCAGGAATATATGTGTTAAAAATTCTCAAGCATGGCAGCCAGTGGTCGGTGTGTCACATCGCAGTTATATATGTTATTTCCTATATTCTAGCTGGTGTCTACTATCTGCTTAAGCGTATGTTTGGTATTATTTGGCAAACTTCTGTAAGGGGAACTTCACCTGTGTGGACTGTGATGGTAAGGGGGATCAACATTGATCTATTTGGGTTTTGCAACCCTAGCATCTAGAATGTGTCCTTTTGTGTCTTAGGAGTGAGTGGAGTAGGCTCTGCACAAACTTACTCCACTTAAAACAAATTCTTTGTACAGGTTGTTCAGTAACAATACTTTAAAAAAAATTTTTTATATCAAAAATCCTGTGGCAATGAAGTCAAGATGAGTGGAACAGGCAAAGGATGTTGCTGGGGATTCCTAGTCCGAGCTTTGCACACAGGTGATTTGTTACTGAGCTCTTGTGTCGTTCTCAATGGGAGAGTCCATCATATATATGCATATATTTGCCTATATATAGGTATATATATATGTATGCATATGCACATATCTATATATATATATATATATATGGTGGTGGTGGTGGTGGTGGGGGGGGGCTTTTACCATCAAAAAGAAAATAGTGGCCTAGAGCCAACAATGTCCGGGCTTGGGTATCTCTAGATAAGGATCTCTGTGTGATTCTACAGAACAGCTTGAAAAGATCAGCATCTCGCAAAATAAGCATGTTTACCTCGATTATCCATGAAATGTGCTGAGTGAGATTTGGGAGGCGGTGACCTACCCAAACAAGAAACAGGCAAACCGACATCAGATGATGAAGGACCAGTTACTGAAAAAACAGAAAATGCTGAAGAAAGAATTCAATACAAGTCAAGGAAATTATCCTACCCCTATTGGATGAGATAGAACGAGATATTCTAGTTATGTCAAGAGTGGAGAACACATGTAAGAGAAGAGTGAGAAAGCTTATGAATCCTTTCCTTTCAACCCTTTTAGGTTCATGATAATCTTGCTTGACCAAAACAGGTTAGGCACTTTAAACATATCCAAAGAAGAACGTGAGAGCCATTTACACAGTGTCTACTCAGACTACCTTCAAGATGTCCCCCTACACCAAGTCACTGATGAGTTGCTTCCACCTGAGCTTGAGCTTGACAACCAGTTCGATCTTTCAGATCTCACAGTCAAAGAAGTCGAGATGTTTGTGAAGAAGGTGAGATCAAAAAGTGTCTTAGGTAACAAAGATATCTCGTACAAGATTTACAAACACTGCCCAGTTGTCCTCAGAGTGCTAGTGAGTTTATTGCAACAAACATGGAGAGAAGGTACTGTGATGCAGGACTGGTGCTTGACAGAGGTCCTGCAGGTGCTTAAGAAGGAGATGGCATCATCGATTGATCACTTTCATCTGATATCCCTCCTCAGTATAGAGGGTAAGGTGTTTTATGAAGGATGTCAAGGTTCCTTGCACTGAATGAACTCATAAACACATCTGTTCAGAAAGCTGATGTCCCAGGATTCCCAGGCTACCTTGAGAACATGCTCAGATGATTTGGTGCTCCATTCGGCACGATAAGAAGGGAAGAAAAGACCTTCAGATCGTCTGGTTTGACCTGGCAAATGCATATGGATCAGTTCCTCATGTACTGATACACAAAGTATTAGATTTTTTCCTTTTGCATTTCGGGACATGTTAGGAACCTTCTAATGTGACAACATGGGGTTTACCACCACGGAATACATGAACAACTGATAGGCACTGGAAATAGGTATCATGATGGTGTATACCATTTTTCCACTCCTCTTCATGATGGCTATAGAGAGGTACCTGGTACAGTCACCACTGCAAGGTTTTATGGATGATATCACTACCATAATGGAAACAAGGAGAGAAGCAAAACCTCTCCTACCACAGTTGGATGATCTATTCCAGAAAAGTCGAATGCAAACCAAAGCCTAAATATGAGGATGGCAGTGTGCAGTGGGATGCTGTGGGTTTGTAGCTAGATACACAATGTCCTACTTGGCTGGCATTGGGCTTAGGAAGGATAGCAAAGCAGTGATTCTTGAACTGGAGAGGGAAGCAGATGTTTCATCATGGATATGACAGATGCATGTGAGAGAAAAACCAAAGCTGAGAGGAAAGGACAAATCCTCAGCAAGTAGTAAAACAAAATAGTTGCTGCATGGTTGGAGTGGTTACACCCATGCTGGGTTTGGTGTGGTGGCTGCATGGATGGCCAAACCATTTCAGTCTTTTCCTTCTTATTACCTCAGTAATGGTGTGTGCCATGTGAAGAGTTTTTCTTATGGAAGTATTTCTATACCTGTCTTGTAATGATATCCCTAGTATAGACTGTAAACACTGCATTTCAAAAACTTCTAATCTGCATGTATCTTCAGATTTTGGGATCCACATGATCCATGTTTCCATGGCGTAGGTTACGATTGGAAAAATAAGGGTGTTGTACAGCCTAACTTTGAGTCCCGGCTGTTTCAGATAATGTTTCTTAGTTTTCCGAATGCTGTAGATAGTAGTGAGACCCATCTTTTCATGCCATCTGATCCTTTTGGTATGATACACAAACTCTGTAACATGTTCTACTTCACATTGTGCTATTTATTTTCATGCCCCATTTTTACATGCTTTGTCTAACTGTTTAGTGGATATTTTCAATTTGTCAAAGATCATGATATTATTATTGTCTCATCAGCATATCTAATATGTATCTGATGTATGCATCAGTGAGTGCCAGACTTTTATCTAAGCCTTTCAGTTCTTTCATGACAAATTTAATTGTGGAGCATTTGGATGGGTGTTACCAATTGTTCAGGCCAGCCAAAGTGTTTTAGAACCAAACTCATGGTGTGTCAAGCTGTTGTCATTTCAACCTTACTCTACGGATGCGAAAAATGAACTTTTTACCATTGACACATCAGGAAACTTGAGTGCTTTCACCAGCAGAAGCTTCCACCAATCATGAACATCAAATGGGAGGACTACATCACCAACCTTGCAGTCCTTGTTAAAGCTCAAGACTACAGCATCGGAGCCACCATCATTAAATATTGGCTCAGATGGACAGGCCATATGAGTAACAGCTGGCTTCCCCTTCAGATCCTCTAAAACAAATTCAGCATCGGCAAAAGACTCCGCCATTGCTCTCTACCAAACTATGAAGGAGGCCAACATCAACTTGAAAACCTGGAAAGAAGAAGCAACAGGTCACAAAATCTGGCAGCAAACCAATTTGACTGCTGCAGAACTGTCTGAACAAGAATCTTGCAGAAATGAAGAAGATAAATGGCTAAGATAAAAAATCCATCAAGTGCAACTTGTGTGAATGTATGTTTCATGCAAGTATCGATCTTCTCAGTCATCAAAAACACCAGCACAACAAATGAGAAAGGATAAGAAGAAACAAAATACTGGAAAACAAAGAATAGCCAGTGATGATATGTGTTTAGATTTACAAATAAAAGAAAGATGTACTCCATACATGTAGTAGAGTTTTATATATATATATATATATACACATACACACATGTAAATGTGTGGTCTAGTGGTTAGGCTATTGGGCTCACGATCGTAAAGTCATGGATTCGATTCCTGGACTGGGCGGTGCATTGTGTCCTTGAGCAAGGCACTTCATTTCACGCTACTCCAGTTCACTCAGCTGAAAATGATTACCAGCAGCAACTCTGCTGGTGCACCCCTTCTTTTTCTCTAGCTGTCACATCCTGGATGTTCCGATGGGTCAAGGGTGATGGGGCCGAGAGTGTGTGTGTGCCTGCTCATGACTGCATGGGCACCTAAAACTATTGGTGAAAGTCTGGTATAAGTCTGGTGTTAATCAGGGCTGGCAGGACTGTCAGGGATGTCAGTGATTATGTATGCGATGGATGGGGCTGTGATACACACACCATCAAGCTCCCATGTTAATTGTCACATTAGGTTCCAACTGTGTGTTGAATTGCTTCCAGTACATCAAAAGGTAAAAAGACTCATGCATTGAGTTGACTTTGTACTCATTGCATTTATACAGAAGTAGGTTGCATAATAATGTAGTTGGGAATTGCACTAACTGCCAATCTAACTGCATGGCCGTGTGGTTCAGTTGACTAACTGTTGTAAGTCTGAGTAACATTGAACACAGCCTTCTACTACTAGGAGTGTTAATCGGGGCTGTGTGTGTGTATATATATCTATATATATATATACACTTATATATATATATTTATTTCCTTTTTCGAGGCTGTTTATTCATTTGGTTTGTGTGCATGTAGTTACCAGCCCGATCTATGCCTTGATGACCTGCTATTTATATTGGATAAATTTCGCCACTTCAGAAAATTTATCTCTATGATTCTTCTGTTGGGTGCTAAATAGCACCCTCAACCATACTTCCAGTGGGGGCATATATACTACCACGAGCTTGTATGTATAAATTCTTTGTATGCATATATATATATACATACACAAACACACACATATTTATATATGTATATATATATAAATATATCTGTGTGTGTCTATACAAATCAGTCTGTACAAACATGTATGTGTTTGTTCATACAAGTGAATCTGTATACCAGTGTTTATATACAAGTGAGTAGGTGGATAAGAGTACCTGTACATATACAAAGTGTGTTGTAATGATTAAGCTATTAACGTGCCTTCAGATGAAGGCTAGGTGATGAATTTCTGTTCTCCATGTAGCAACACATGCATAATGGTCTGCTCTATTGATGACAGCCTCTGTAGAAAGGTCTGTACTTCAAGTGTCAACGTGTGTAGAATGAGTCTTGTTGTGTTGACAACAGTATGTGTAGAATGAGCCTTATTCTGTTGACAACGGTGTGTGTAGAATGATCCTTGTTTTGGTGTTAATCAGGGCTGGCAGGACTGTCAGGGATGTCAGTGATTATGTATGCCTGTTCATATAGCAGCTCAGTAATTGCTGATTGGTTGAGAATTGACCCAATTCATGCGTCAACAGAATTCGCAGATGCGAGCTTGCGTTGCCACCATGCCATAAAATGTAATTTACCATTTTTCAGGAGAGATTGACTACACAAACAACACAGTTGACCCTTGGCCAAGTGTTATGCTTTAATTTTTGGCAATTCTAAGTCTTTAACAAGTTAATTTAGTTCAGTCTGTGTTATTTCTTGCAGTTCAATGTGAGTTAAAAATATAATCAGTCTTTTAAAATGAAAGTCTCACAAATTTCACAGGTTCTAACATCCTTTTTGTTCTTCAACTTGAGGGAAAATGAATCTGTAGACAGAGGAATGAGAGGCCTACATTGTGTG
This sequence comes from Muusoctopus leioderma, assembly GCA_027124095.1. Classification (NCBI taxonomy): domain Eukaryota; kingdom Metazoa; phylum Mollusca; class Cephalopoda; order Octopoda; family Octopodidae; genus Muusoctopus; species Muusoctopus leioderma. The sequence goes on from JAOPJM010084276.1 coordinate 6,390, forward strand.
GTACAGAGTATGTTGGGATATTGCAAAGTCTACACTTTCTATCTTGTCTATTCTTTCCAGGCCAAAAGCATACAGCAAAAATAGCAATTGCTGATATAATCTGTAGGCTCACTCAAAAGTACTGGCTTTGCAAAAGTCTAAGGTTTCTATTCAATTGCAGGTGAAGATTTGTTGTACAAGTACTGCAACAAATGTCTGAGGTCCTGCTTTTACCTTGATCTCCAATCTTCAAACAAAAATAAGAGGCTCATTTTCCTTATCACAGAGGTTACAGCATGTTTGTGTGAGTCAATTCACTATAAATATATCAGAATTTTATGCAATTATAATAAATAAAAGTTAAAATTTTTCCTTGGTTTTAATTTTTGTTATTTCTTAGAAACACTAACTTCTTAGAAATTTCCTCCACTAACTTTTACATCAGGAGGAACAGCTAATGATACAGTGGGCTGAACAGTTTGATAACCACTGCATTACATTAAGCAGGGATAATTGCATTCTGTCTAAGCTACATTATAATGTCCCTAAAACCACATGTATATCTTCGTACTACTCTTGCAAAAAAGTCAATTTCTCGAGTATAATGCCTCCACTAGTGAACTTTTCTGAAAAGACAAATTATGAAAACTCAATAGTATTGAATTAAGTAAACTAGTTTAGTTTTGAATGTAATAAGCTTTTACCCGTGAAACAGATTACCACCACTCAAATGCATCCTCATAGAAAGAATATTTTAGTAATGGACTATATATTCTTTCATTGCAATCAGTCATAGATTGATCATGTTGTCATAGAATCAAAGTGGATGACCTGCAGTATGTATAGTTTTACTATGAATCATAGGATCCATGCATTTCTCATCTCTTAGATTGGAAGTTTCCTGTCAAACTACTTTATTGTAATGAGTACCAGTGGGATTCTCTCTTGACCCATATTCTATTAACTCTGGTGTGTCTCAACATTTGGTTATGACTTACCTATATGCATTTGTAACTCGCACATTCCTACACATATGAGACAGTCTTTCACTAAACTTTCTCTAGACATAAACAACACACAACTGAAGGCCTCAGATGCAATATAAATTCTAGTTCTTACAATTTCTGATGAACTTTTATGGCAACCTCACATATATCAACTCATCAGATCTGCATCCCAAAGACTAGCTTCCTCTTCAGGGCCAGATAATTCTTCAGCCTTAGAGTATTACTCACATATCTGGGAGAATGCTGTTGCTACTCCCCACCCACCCTCTCTCTCTCTCTCACACACACACCTTAACTTATCAAAAGAAGGCCATTCAGATTATTGGCAAATAGTCATTCACCAATGTGCTACAACCAGTGGTCCACGATTTCACTGTTCCTTCTCTCTGCCTCTTCTGCCACATTTGGACTAGCAAGCTGCATAATTCTTCCACCCGATGCACCCATTCATCTCACTTCCTCTTGTTATCCTTACTGTATCTCACCACCACCCTCCCCCTCCACACACACACACTTATTCCTTCCCAGTGCTGCATCCCACTGAACCTCACCCCCGCTTATGTTTTTGCTACAGGCATAGACCTCAAAATGTTCAAGCAATCTCAACCAGATTGATCTAACCAGTCTGAGCGGACCAACGCAGATGTTGGCTCTCTTTCTCTAATTAATTAATTGATCTAAAAAAAATACGTTGTTAGGTGTATTTAGTCAAGAGTGAAGCTGAGGGTGGGAGGTTTGCTCATGTTCAGCATGTTCTTATGAATCAGGATGTCATTTGGGAGAAAGCCATCTGTAACGACACAAACACACTTGCCTTCAGTAATAGTGCTACTATGAGATATTTTTGAATGACAGGTATGAGTGGGATAGTGAGGGACTACCCCAAGTGGAACCAACAGAGGGGCCATATGTTGAGGTCATTTCGGTACGGTTGGTAGGACTATTTTTTAAGGCGATAAATGCAGAGAAACCAGCAAATCCAAAAGGGATAGTTGCTGAGATGTAGAAAGCATCATGCTATGCAGTTACTTGTATAGATAATCAGGTTGTGCAGGAAGGTGATATCCCTCATGGCTGGTGTAGCAGTATCATCATCAACTGATACAAGGGAAAAGGTGATTCACCTTTCACAATTACTATCAAGGCTTGATCACTCAGTTTGAGGGATCAAGCCTTGACGGTGACTATGAAAGTTTTAGAAATGTTAGTTCATTAGCTTGGATAAGTTTGTGCTAATGCATGGAAACAGGTGCACAGTGATATATGCACTGGTGTAATTAGCTGGAGGAGCACCCATTTAATGAACTCTATGCAGTTGATAGTTTCTATTAGAATGGTGGTCTAATTAGTGCTGGAGGTTATCTGATTAATGATTTAGTTAGTGCTGAAGCTATGTGGTAAGGAAACATGAGCATTGAATGTAAACTTTGCTGGGGCTGGGGAGAAATGACGTAAGCATAATTTGTTGGCTGTGTAATGCTAACCTGCATGAGAGGTAAAGCACACATGAGCTGAAAGAATGGCAGAGCATTTAAGGCATTATCTGAAATGTGCTGGAGAATTGGCCACATTGGTATGGACATATAATGCAAGTGGATGATGATTATTAAAGGAAAAATAAGCTGTGTGCTATTCAGGTAACCATGGAAGAGAACGACACCATGGAAAAAAAGAAAAATTTGAACTGAAACACGATAGAGGATTTGTAACAATTTAAAGTTGCTGATATCATGACTGGGCTGCAGGCATGCTACACTAAATAATGCTGATTTATCTGTGACTGGGATAATAGATATTAATTCTTACTACAAGAGGCCAACCACTTGCACACTCATTGAAACTCAGACAAAGAAAAAAATAATGTTCAGCAGCATTCAGTTTCTGAAACTAGAAATGTTGTTACCATTCTTTTGTACTGAACTGGATCTCATGAAGATTTTTGTTAAGGCGATGAGATAACTTGAAACTATTTTAAGCTCTATGACTTATTTCCCCTTGCAACCCCATAAGCCCGAATGACAGAATATGCTGTCTACCCCCTTGTGTCTGAAGGAGATTTATAAGACATTTGCAAATAAACACCTTGTGAATAAATACTTCTCTATGCTTCAATTTTATCAATTTCTATAAAATTTTCAGTAAACAGATTAAATGCTGTTTAAGATGCCGTAAGAATAACTTTTTTTATACAATATGAAATTTTTAGTAAAATGTAATGCAAACAGCAGTAAATGGTGAAATAAAGACTAAAAAGAGATGAGTTTAAAATATGAATACATGCTGCAAACAATCAAAATCTTAATGACAAAAAACTTAACTAAGGACTTATTTTCCAATAGATATTGGGAAATTGACCATAAGATTACCTGGCAAGTGCTACAACTAGTTATTGGCTTATGTCACTTAGCCTGTTTTGAACAATCTTTTCATTATTACCTAGCCAGTTCTGTGTTTTCACCACTGGGAGTGCTACTTCTGCTTTCCTTTTTCGTCCAGATCTGAAATTTTTGAGATGTTAATGGGCTAGTTTTGCCTGGAGCTCTAGTTGACTTTGTTTTTGCTGCATGTTGTTCTATCGATACCTTTCATCATTCCCTTTCTGTTAGATCGCACTATTTTACATGCTACTGTTGTTTTCTGCCAAAGTTTCAGGAATAAATCTGGAGAATAGAAAATGCAATCACAATAAACATGATGGTCTAAATAAAATATAGGTTTCATCAAGTCCATTATGACTATAACTCTGAGGTGTACTTCAGAGTTACAGTTAGTTTTATTCCCAGTATAAATTTGTAAGTAATTTACATAGATGTTGTGCAGATCAGCATGAACTAACACTTTGATTCCTCTTTTTGTGTGTTTTAATAGAATATATTGTGTAAATTCCCAATGTTCCTTATAATCAATCATGGATTCATCAATAAAATCTTCCACATATGGGTTAAAATCACCTTTAGAATTACTTCACAATATATCCATGAAAAACCATATGTGAAAACGAGTTTATCATGTCTGGGATTGTTCTTCAGGGATTTGCTGCTGTACCAGTAAGATGAAAATATGTCCTTAAATGTTGAAGACATTCTTGAGAAAACATTTTATCCAAGACATCATTTTATACATGTTACAACGGGGCCGTGGTTCAATGTAGATCACGTGCTGCATTTATTCCCTTCTTGATCATACATCATAGAAAGGCTTTCATTTCTTCTTCAGTTGTATCATATCGTTTTCCATTGGAGTGATGTTCCATACATCTTTTTGGCATATTTATTTGTTTCTTCAGAGATATTTATTTTTATTTTTATAACTATGCAAGAAAAAGTATGCTTAAAAAATCTGGCTTATTTATATGTAATGTTTGTGGACGTCCTGAAAACTCTGGTATATTTATAGTATAGGCATTAATCACTCCATTTCATCCTCTTCAGTTTCATATTCACTACTTCTGGTATCAGAAATTGTAATGTCAGTGTTGTCTAAAGTAAAATTAGAAACATTTTCTCTCAGGCGCGTGGCCTAGTGGATAGGGTGTTGGACTCCTGATCATAACATTGTAGGTTTGATTCCTGAACCGGGCGGTGCATTGTGTTCCTGAGCAAGACATTTTATTTCACATTACTTCAGTCCACTCAGCTGAAAATGAGTAGTCACCGTAAAATAAGGTGATGCTTCAGTTAGGAGTTGTGACTGAAAGGTAGTAATCAGCAACGAGGGAAAATCAACAGAAACATAGTTTTCTTGGTTCATTTAGGAAGATCTGCTACGATCTTCCGATTGATCTGGGGTTTTTTTGTTTGGTTTTTTTAACACCCTGAGAGTGCAAACATTTGAATTCATTTTCAGAACCAGTTTGTTTTGGTCATGTAGAATGCATTATTAAAAATAAAAAAAATGAGACAATTCACTCAATTTAGCTATTATATATTAAAATTGTATGGCTAAAATTACAAATAAATATAAAATGTTCTTTGATTGATCAATATAAGAAATTTCCATGTCAGCTAAATATATAAACCAGTAATATGTTTGATAAGTAATGCTAGAAATCGCGAGATATCTTGTGATAGGTTGTCAGAAGGTCTTTTTTATGCACAAATATATTTTGATATTAGGCACAATAACATGCTAACTATCACAAGTTATCTTGTGATCAGAGCTTAAGGAATTGAGTATCTCCGTTGCAAATTCTAAATGCTTCAGAGTAAAAGAAACTCAAAGGAAGATGAATTTTTTTAAATCCACAGTTACTTAAGCTTCTGAAAAGGAAAGTAAGACAGTATGGCATGTTTTCTCATTAATAGTACCTGATTTTCTTGAAAACCCCAAAGCTATTGAGATCTGGTGGAAAAATCTATTGCTTTTCTTTTTTTGTCAAAGTATAGGCTACAGCATATCTTTAACTCTTAACATCCTGTAGAAAATTTTCTAAGTCTAATAATGATTGAGCAGAAAATGCCCCAAAACGGGTTTTTTGCAGCTAATTTATTATGGAATTTACAGGGAATAAACATAGGTGCTTGAGGTGTCTTCACACAAAAATAGTTCACTTTCACCATGTATATATAGTTCAATGATTCATGTAAATTTGATGATGCTATACCATGTGGAACTGTGTCCTTCAGGATGTTAAGAGTTAAATATATACTTCCTATACTGTGATCTACACCACCACCTCAAAAGGTACCTGCTTCCCTTTTGCCAGCTTGTCACCACTCAGTTCATCTTCACCAAAATTCTGTATTGTAACCACATCCATTTTCTCAGCCATTATCTATGCCGTAATCTCATCACACATGCTTTCAGACTTTGTTTTAACTCTTCCAACGTCTCACCATCTTCTACTGAGCATATTCTCGCTTACTCCTCACAGTGACTTATGTATTCTACTCTCTGTTCATGTGTTCCAAGCACCTCACTCTGCACTGACACATTGAACAATCCATCAGTTTCCTTGCCTCTCTCTGCTCCCACCATTTACCCACTCTATAGCCCTCTACATCCAACACCTCAACGGATAACTCTACATTTTCTTTCACACCAAATCCTGCAACTTCTACCAACTCATGCCCTGATCACCCTATTTTCTGACCTACGACTCTTTGATGCTGAATCCTCGATCCTTGGTAAAGGCCCCTATTTTCATACTCCTCACCCGCACCATGGGCAAGTAACTGACCTGGACAGGACACTGAGTAATTCATTTGGTGGACTAAACTTCAGTGCTTTTTCCACAACTGAGAAACTGAGCCTTGCATCACTGATTCTTTCACAGACCTCATCCAATGCCTGTCCAAACTGGACACCTAGTCCTGGCCAGTTCAACTTTGTGGACCTTTTACTAGCATGTGCTGCTACAATTTGAACTGCTTCAACTTCCTCAAGTGGCTAAGATGTCTGAATGTCTCCCTGTTGCTTGCTCCTGCAACTGATACAACACTTGTCCCTTCATCTCCAACAGCACAACCCTATGTAGCTTCGAGTTCACTATCCAAGTTTCTGACCACTTCAGCTGCGCATCTCTTAATCTTGATTTAATGCATTACTTGTCGTCACTGTATTGCTCTGTATATATGAAACTGCTTGGCGTCTGGTTGGATGCCCACAATAACATCCCTGGTATCTTGAAACCTGTGGCTTGCCATTTCAACTCCCCTAGCCACTCTCTCAACCACTTCCCCATCTTTGGAGTTCGCCAATACCATGGTCTGAACAACTCTGAACCACGGCACATTTTCCAACTAGGAACTTTGTCTTCTTCCAGTATGAACACTCACCACACACCCTCTAATTCTGATATCTACCTCACCTTCCGACCCTCCATACCTTTCTCTACCTCATGCACTTGTTTGCTTTGTTCCTTTGTAGCTATGTGTCTGTGTGCCTGATGCTGTTTAACTCATACTACACTGCTAGCCTGGCCACTTGGCATTCTTCCCACCACCTCTCACATCAACTACCTTCTTCCTAATTAACTCATACCACACTCTGCTCTCCTTAGCTTGACACTACACATGACTGCTGGCTGTCCTATTACCACCTCTCTCTCAGCCCACTCCCTCTCTCCCACTCGCCTCTTACCCCCCCCCTCTAATTTTCATTCACTGCCATTACATTCTCATCCATTTCCTTTTACTACTGTTTAACCTATTCACTCCTTTTTACACTTCCACCACTCTCCATCAAAATATCTTTGTCCAAAATGTCAGATTTTCCACTCCTCGCTAAACTTATTGACACCTACAAACTCTCTTGGATTTCCTACTCGGACATTTGTATTTTTTTCTAGCCAATTGCAAAGCACTCCAGAATAAATATAGTGACTATTTCTAACAAGAAATCTTAGCGTTATAACTATCATACAGTACTTAACTGTTTACAATTTGGGAATAGGAATTTACAAAATACATACCTCTTAACACAAGTTATTTTTCAGCATATAATTCGCAACATTGAATAAGTTCATGGGCCATGAGTAGAGAGGAATTTTAACATTGCAAACTTTAATAGCTGCCTTTGCTAACACAGCCCATTTAGTTTTTTTTCTTAGATATTTATTCTTCAACATTTTCAGTGGTAGACTTAATCCATCACCCAGTTTAACACTACCATTACTTCCTCCCTCCCTTACACTGAAAGGGACATCTGCGTTGCCCTTCTTCCTCTAACTAAACCATAAAAAAAGAATGATGGCATAGCTGTGTGATTTAAAAGTTTGCTTCAAAACCACGTGGTTTAGGGTTCAGTCCACTTTGGCCCCTTGGGCAAGTATTTTCTTCTATAGCCTTGGTCTGACCAATACCTTGTGAGTCAAATTGGTAGACGGAATCTTGTGGAAGCCCGTCGTATATATATGTATATAATATAATATAATATGTGTGTGTG
>JAOPJM010084371.1:0-14257 GCA_027124095.1 Muusoctopus leioderma
TGCCTCAAGAAATCTCCGTCCAACCCATGCTAGCATGGAAAAATGGACGTAAAAAGCGATGAATGAATGAATGAATAGACCCTATCTCTCATTATCTTATGTAGGATTTTGTAAGGACCTGTAGTTGACTTTGTCTATAATGTAGAATATTTTTCATATTGTTTGGCAACAGGACAACCAGTATGATGGTTTTCTGAAATATTTTGAGTGACATCCATTATTTTTTAGCATAATATATTAATAACATGAGTGCTGATCAAGTGTTACAGTTTATGGCATTCTGTGTGTTGTGAAGATTTTTGTTGATTGATTGATTGGTTGATTGTTGATGCACCAGGTCAGCCCTGATTGAGCCGAACTATGATGAAAGGCATTCCAGCCATGACCATTCTGTCTGTTTTCTGATATAGTGTATCAAGGATTAGATTATTCAATGTGTGTGTCCTTTTTTTAGGGTGTGATTTGATGGAGATTTGGCTGCTAATTCTTACAGATCAAGCAACCATATGTAAGCTCCCACATTGGCTTGTTGTTGATTGATTATTATTATTAGATGTGTTAGTTGTTGTTGTTTATAGTACATAGTTATAATGCAGATCTTGGCATATGATAAAATACTAGTAATTTTTTTTTAAATTGTCATGATTTAGTCAGCTGAAGAGCAGCACCTATGATCTTTGTAGGGCCTCCAAGACTGGTGGAGGCAGAGTAAGAAGAAACTATGACCATGGTTTACTGTAGTAGGAAGCAGTACATAAAGATTTTGAGTTATCCTTAGACCAGAGACCTGGTCCAATTGCTTGTAACAGAGTGGACGCCACTAATGGCAACCAAAGGCCAGTTGGTTGTTGTTCAACTGAGCGATGGATTAAGTCTACAACTCAAGAACAGATACAATCCAACAGGCTTCCGCACAATTTCTGTCTACTCAATTTCACTCACAAGTCTTCAGTTTACCTGAGGCTGTGGTAGAAGACATTTATCTGCTCACGGTGCCGCACAGTGGGATTGAACTCAGAACCACGTGATTGCAAAGCGAACTTCTTAACCATATAGACATACCTATGCCCATAAGTATTTAAATAAAAAAGATCTCACAATACAAATCATATTAACATCATTAAAAAGCACATTATAATGCGCCATCATAACTCCCGTTCCCCATCATGTGATACAAATCAATCTTGAATTTAACACTCAGACACCCTCATAGAAGGGCATTTCAGTATCTGCAATACCTTCAGGAACAAATAAAACATTCAATAGTATATGATGTGGCACTGAACTCTCTATAAATACTAAATAATTTTTAACCACATAGCCTCATGATGCTTCCTCAAGCAAACTATAAAATTATTCCTCTTGGTATTAGGTTGTATCTGAAGGCTTACAGGTAATTTATTTGTATGTGATGTGTGTTTGTGTGACTACAGTAGCTGGCATAGCATTATTTGTCTGTCATTCATTTCCTGGTTGTTGTTGTTTAGCACTAGCTCAGACCTGATCAAGCAGACTTATGATCAGAGGCATACCAGCCATGACTATTGCATGTTTTGGGGGTTATGTAGAACTACATTGTCCGATGTGTCATTTCCTTACTTAAGATGGTAAGGGGTGATTTGAGGGAATTTGGCTACTATTTCTAACAGGTCAAGCTACCATGTAGAGACTACCTCATTGGTTCCTGGTTGTAGTTTAACTGCAAAACTTTTGCTCTCTTTTCATACATATATTACCATACTCTCATGATTAAAAGTGATCTAGGTCATATTATAAGGATTCAAAGGCAATCCAGACGGATTTGTCTAAATCAATGCTAGCATGAAGACACAACTGTTGTTGATAATAAATCAGTCAATAATATGCTTTAGGGGCTTCCTTTAGAAAACTGGAGTTGCTAAAGTTATAATTAAATTAAAAGTTTTAATTGCAAACTAATTTTAGAGTTATTTTCACATTAGAAACACAGTATGCAGGGATGTTTTTAACCTACATTTTGTATGTTTGCATAGATTAATTTAAAAATTGGCAAATCTCTTTGCAAGCTTCCTTTTTTGAAACAACCTTTTTTAATATCCTTCGTAATTTATTAAAACTTACTGCTCTGTAAGAATAGATATTTTGAAGAGGGTGGAGGTGCTAACAAATCATTAATGGAAATTTCTAAAACCAAATTGAAGTGTTGGTGTTTGTTTTCTTTTTAGTATATCAATTAATTACAGATTAAAAAAAGATTTTGTTGTTTACAGTTAAATTGTTCAAAATTTATATTTTAACAAACAACAAGGTTCATAAGGCTGGTGCTTAGCCCTGGATTCTGTAGTGTTAAATGTAAAGGAGTGAGAATTTTCCTCCTGGTTAGGATACTAGTCTATCACAAAGAACTTTCCAAAAAATTCAGTCTCATTTCCCCAAGCTAGATAAATGGAGTCAAATAGAATGCAATGTCTTTCCCAGAAGCAGAAACTAAAAAGAAAAATACGTGCTGTGCTTATGAACTTGGGGGACTAAAGGCATTACGTTTTATTTTTTTGAATTACTCCTAAACTGGGTGTTAGTAAGCTTCGTGAGGTTGAAGTTAATCAAGTTGGTATTTAGTGGTAGTAGTGATAACATTGGTAGGTAGCTAATTCCAGAAAGATGCTGCTTTGGTGAGGAAGGATTAAGGAAAAGTATCTAGTGTATGATTTAGAGCAGGGGTCTCCAAACTATGGTCTATGGGCCACATCTGGCCAGTCCGTAGCTACTTATATATATATAAGATTTCCTACGTCGGGCACCCTTCCTTTGTAATTGTTACCTATCTCTTTTGTTCTGAATCATATCCAGCTGATCATCCCAAAATATCAAAATAGACTTATTTTATGTAACTGATTTTTAAAAAAAAATTTTTATTGGCCTGCGAAAATGTGTAATATATACAACATGGCCTGGCCCTCGTGCTGAAAAATTTAGAGGCTGAGAAACAGTAAAAGTTATAAGTTGAGGAGAAGCAGGTGATCAAGTAGGTTTAGGTGGGAATGACACATAATTGACAAGTACAGCATTGTAATGGTCAGTCAGTAGAATGGATAGCAAGAGGGCACAGTGCTTCACAATGTGATGGGGATGGGACAAGTAGTTGTTGATTGTCATGAGCTAGTTTATCAGGTGGGTAGCCTTTTCTTCAGCAGCTGTTTAGATCTGAATGATTTTCTGGGCTTGAAGAAAACATCCAGTCTTTATGATACACATTGGGGTATGTGATATGTATAGTTTCCATAAAATGTCATCAGAGATTATAAGGCCTAGTATTCTAGTGTGAAAATTTTAGCTGATTACTTGTAAGTAGTAAGTGTAGTGTCTGTATTTTGGTGCTCTTACATGATACCAAGTTGTCATATCACATTGCAAGATGTTATCAAGGTTTCTATAATAGTTTACTTGCCTTATCAAAAGTATCAAGATAGCATGAAGATGAAGCCTATTCATAAAAGTTTAGAGAGGAGTGAAAGTTGGTGTCATCTGCATAGGTGTGTGTGTGTGTGTGTGTGTTGTGTGCGTGCGTGTGCGTGTGTGTGTTGTGTGCGTGCGTGTGCATGTGATTAGAGAAGGAAAGAAAGTGGGAGATACAGTTTTTGCAACAAGTGATACATTTTCAACATGAAAAAAACATCTGATTTCACTCAGTGGATGTTTTTAGAATGAAGCTTAAGCAAACTTACATTAGTAACACTTTGGTGCATGTTTATTTTATTATTTCTATGATTAGCCTTTTGATTTAGTTAGATTACTTTATATGCACACAAATAACCACTCTTCCATACACTCTGTGGTCATAAGAGTTGGCTAATTGGTCATATTTTAGTCAGTTGTAACAGCAAACATACTTTGTTCCTCCTGACTTGACCTAGGTCGCCATGTAAGTGATGGAGACAATTTTAAGTATGTCCCTCCAGATCCCATGCACTATCAAATCTAGTAAACCAATCCTTAAATGGTTCACCAGAGGTTGTGTTGCGGCTATATAAGAAAATGCACTGCTTATACTTAGAGGAAATTACCCACTGACAGCAACCATATGGCATTCATATGCAAGTACAATGTGTACAATATGACCAGCCAGTAAGCAAAATATTTCTTTCTATAATACATGGGTTCTACTGTCTCTATATGAAGCAATGAATGCATTCTCTTTCTTGTCTTATAAAAATCTCCAATTTTGTTGAACCTTCCTACCCACTACTTCTCAGCACAAATGACTTTTTAAGTAGTACTCCAGTAGCTAAAGTCAATAATTATTTTAACTCTAACTCCACCCTTCATATATACACACCATAGCCCAGCTAGACTTCACTTCCCTATCCTACATTCCCTACCACCTATGTTCACATGCCCAGTGCATCAAATTCTTTAGTCTCTAAAATCCAACTGGATCCAACAAACAACATTATTACTCTGAAACAACAGGCCCTTGTCCTCACCAAACTCTTTAATTTTACTCTTTCTATTGGTACACATTTCAAAATATGAAAACATGCAAATATGTCTTCCATTTCAATACAATCTTTTCAAACCTGACAACTACTAACCCGTTGTTCTCAAATGTTAACAGCCTATTGTTCTCACTTTTCAATTAATGGAGATGTTCATAATCCTCTACCTCATATATCACTTTAAATCTCTTTACTTACTCAATGACCATTACTATGAATTTTATAAAGTCAGATGCACTAGAGATCTACTCCCCTTTGCTACATAATCTATAGCAACTTTCTTGCTATTAAGCAATTTGGCAAAAGCAAAGTGTTGCTCTTGACATGAGTAAAGCTTTTAAACATATCTGGAACAAAAAATTTCAGTTAAAGCTGTTCATGGTTGCAAACACTGCTTGAATTTAACTATTTGGCTTAGAAGCCCCTAACCTACAGTTACCTTGAGTTGTGTACACTATGTACACTCTTACCCAGATGACCTCACTCTTCATGCTCCCTCACTTTTCGCACATAGGCATCAACTGTATATTAATTACTTCAACCTCTTCCACAAAAGAATAAGTACCTCCAAAACATCTTGCAATTTTGACCTGATAACTTAGTTCCCTTTAACAGTACCAAAACATCTCAAGGACACAATCTCATAACATTGTATCTCCCCTACTCACAAACAATGTACAACTTAAATATATCACTTCATACAAATTCTAGGTCTGTTAGTCTCAACAACCTCTCCCAAAAACCATACATTCTCTACTTAGTAAAGACTGCATCTCAAAATCTGGGTTTCATGTTTAGAGTCAAATCCTTTACAAAGTATAACATATTTGGGATATCATGCCTATGCCATGTAGACTAAATTTAGTAAAAAAGATGTCTGCTTGGCCTGGAGATCTACTCTCCTATGCTACATAATCAATCCAAACATTAACCTACATTTAAACTGCATCAACTTTGTTTCTTTTTCTGGTATTGCAATTATCTTGGTTCCTTTAAATGTACTACTTCTATGCTACCTCTGCCTACACTGATTTGATGTCCACCTCTCCTCCTCTCATCAATGTCATTGTGTCTCATCTCCTAGACTCTATTCTAAACACATTAGTTAATTCTTCCTCCCCAGAACTTCATCTTCCTGGAACTTCTTTCCTCTTCCAGTTTCTCAATTTACTTAGAAGAAAGTAATGTTAACTTAAAAATACACGGGCTTTTATTTAGATTCATCCCTTTGTTCTTAGTTCAAATCTTGCTTGATGTGACCTTGCCGGGGTTGAAAAAATAAGTGTACTAGGGTTAATTTCAATCAATTATGTCTCTCCCAAACAAATTTGTAGTCTTGTGTCAATGTGAAAAGTCATTATGTTTTTTAGAGTTTAGTTTAGAGTATGTGATTGGACTTAACTTAAAGACTTTTGGCAGAATTGGTAGTGCACCAGACAAAATACCTTGCACTATTTAATTATGTATCTTTATATTGTGAGTTCAAATCAAGCCGAGGTTGACTTTGTCTTTCATTCTTCCAGGGTCAATAACATAAGTACCAGTCAAGTACTACTGTCATCATTATAAAGGACAACAGATTTGTTTAGTCGGTAAAGCATTGGACAAATGCTGTGCTGTATTTAGTTATGTTCTTTAACATTTTGAGTTCAAATCCTTCCAGGATCAACTTTGTCTTTCATCCTTCCAGGGTTGATAAAGAAAAGTACCAGTTGGGTACTGGTGTTGCTTGAATTAATTATACTCTCCCCGAAAAATGTGTGACCTTGTGCTGATGTTAGAAATCATCATTATTATTTATTATTCATGGCTTGAGAGGTACATCAAATGTTTTTTTCTTTCATAAAAAAAATAATTAACTACATCTTAGAAAACAGGCATACAAATATTCAAGGTTAATGAATACATTGTGAGGATACTCTGACAACATTTTACAAACCCTAGTATTCTTATAAGCAACCTGTTGATGCCTTTACAGAAATGGTTGTTTTAGTTGTACCAATTACAAATAAAATGATAGACACATTTCTTACATGCCATACTGTCTTTAATTTATATATATGTCAGTGTAATTCCTTAGCTATTCAACTCTGTACAAAGTTATAGTCATTCAGTATTGATGTGTCAATTATTAAAATACTATTGTCATTTTTGTCATAGACAAGGATGTCAGACTTATTATGGTCTGCTTGCAATTCTATAAGATCTTTGCTTTGTCATTTTCTTAGACAGGTGTAGCTTCATATGAGTACCACAGAACCTTTTCTTCAGAAGTTGAAAGTTGGTGGCCATGCGTATACAAAGTTGTTTCATATATTGTATTTTACTGTACAGAACATATTGTGTACTCTACTGAGAATATTCTGTAACCTTAAGAGTTAATTTATGGTTGTAAACATTTTTATAAATATTTTCTGAAGAATGAGGGCATCTCACGAAGGTCTACTTTTATGTACATATAAAAAGTTTTCCAGGAAGTCTTTCAACTTCGGTTTTGCATTTAAATTGTCCCTAGAGATCCTTTGACCACAGAGACAATTCTTATTGCCATATTCATTTTCATTATTTAAGTTTCAAGTTCTTTATCTTTGGAAAGTTCTGAAGATCCTTCATTGAGATGTTTTTGTTGACACATCAACCAGTGTTATGTATCTGGATATATATAAGTTTATTAAAGTTTCTAAATGTATCTGGAGAATTTCATTAGCACTAGTAGATGTTTGCAGTGTGAAGATTGCAGGCCAGTTTTATGGAATTGTGCCATATTTTTCTAAGCTGAAATCATACAAGGGCTAACTTATCCTTTCATCTCTCAAATATCTTTAAGTCCAGTAATATATTAGGGATTCCTATCCTACAAAATTAGTCTGTGTCTGTAAAAAAAAAAATAATTATTGTACATTTATTCTCGGGGAAAATGTGTGCTTTCATAAACAGAGCTATATCTGCACCCGACAGTTTTTATTTCAACAACTCCATTTCAGAGTAAGTTGTAAAGGTGGAGTACTATGTAAACATGGTTTACCAAAATACATTAGTAATCTTTACAGAAAACAGATGATGATGATGACGATGATGATGACAACAACGAGGAAGACAGAATATAGTAATTACCAGAAAATGGGAGCTAGCAGAAGTTAGGCATAGGGTAGGTTGGGGGAAAGCAGTGAGAAGCAAACCAGGCTTGTTGGTATAAACAGTTTCTACAAAGTAAATATATAAATAGAAATTAAAGTAAAAATAAAATTGATAATGTTGAGAATTTTTTCCCCCAAGAGAAACATTTAATTAGCAATAATCTTTTGTGGTTTTTTTCTTTAGTTTATTTCCCCGTTTGTTGTGATTTACCCCTGCCTTGTTCTTTACATTTTTGGTATGCAGTCTCTAGGCGCAAGATTGTACAGTTAGATGCACCTTTTTTTTTTATCGGTTAGTTCAGTGGAAGGGCGGTGCCCATCACCCTTTTTCATGGCCCCCGAGACTGGTGGGAGGGAGGAAGCGTGGTACCCATCACCCTTTTTCAGGGCCTCCAAGACTGGTGGGAGGGAGGTAGGAAGATATCCTCAGACCAGAGACCTGGCCCAAACACTTGCAACAGAGTGGACTCTGCTAAAGGCACCCAAGGGCCAGATGGTGGTGTTAAACAGGGCAACGGATTAAGTCTACCACCCAAGTAGGCCATGGTGGGATTCAAACTCAGTATGCAAAGAGCCAGAAAAAATAGTGCAAGGTATGCCATTAGACGATTCCCCCAGTCCACCACCCTAGCCACTTTATTTATCTACCCCGAAAGGATGAAAAGCAAAGTTGACCTTGGTTAGATTTGAATTCAAAGCACAGTGAGCCGGAACAAATACGCTCTAAAGACTGTCAATTCTGATACCAATCATTGCGTTCAAGACAAAAGTATCTTTCTATTAGTCATCTTTTTTCAACACAAAAGAAGCTGCTTCTATAATCTAAATTTGTTAATTATGTGTGTGTGTGTGCACGTGCACATGCACATACATGCACTATTTTACCACCAGTATATTAGATTAATGTAACTAATGGCTACTAAACTTCATTTTTTTCTATTCTACGTTGGATTTGATTAAATTGTAATAGCAGTGAGAATACATAAATGAAGGTAGAAAGTATATTCAGCTATGGACATAGCTTTAAAAAAAATATTTGCATTTCAGTTCATTATTCTGAAAAAATAAATGTTTTACTTACGTTGTATAAAATAAATAAATAAATAAATAAATGAAAATTGATGAAACATTATTGAAATATCTTCATGAATCCAGCTAAGTTTCCTGTCACTTCAACACCATATATATATTCAGTGCAGTGGGGTCGGTAACCTCTCCTGTCACTTCAACACCATATATATATTCAGTGCAGTGGGGTCGGTAACCTCTCCTGAGTTTCTCTAGTGCCAAGTTTATTTTTATATTCAGAAATGTTTAAGAAGAAAAATTTATACTGTTGAGTTAAAAGATTTGTTGTTGATACTTCTAGCACCAAAATTAAGCATTCCCCTTACATTATTTATAGTAATCCTGTTTGATCTATCTAACATGACAGGAAGTAATGTTTCAGTATCACTTGAACATATTGTGAGTCTGTATTGACTACTATTCCAAATCCAAGCCCTTAACTCCTAATGGAGTCATAGGGCCACCGTCATGACATGGCGTTTCTTGGGCATTTATTTAAACCCAGCAGTACCCATCCCCTCTCTAGACCTGACCACAGCCGATTTCTTTGAGAGAGAGAGAGATAAAGAATTGACCCCAGTACTGGACTGGTATTTAATTTATGGACTCCAAAGGGATGAAAAGCAAAGTTGATCTCGGCAGGATTTTAATTCAGAGCACACAGAGCCAGAACAAATACCACAAAGTATTCTAACTGACGCTCTAACAACTCTGCCAATTTGCTGCCTTATTGACTACTATTACTTTCAGATATTTTGTGGTGGAATGATATTTCTACCTTAACTAATGCTCCTTTATGACAATTCTTCTCTGAAATAGACCTACTTTTTAGCTGGCTTCACCGGTTCTCTTTTGGTGCCATGTTCAGTCATAGTTGTATACAATTTCTTTTTTGTCATATTGTCTTCATTTACCAAAAATTTATAAAATAATCTTATTAAACATAGTCGTGGGTCCTTTATTTGTATCAGATTTTCTGTAGTTTTAATATGTTTAAATAATATTTCTTCTTTATCCCACATCTTTTTCTTTAAGCAGTTCATGTTCAGAGATTCTCTCCTTCCATATAACCATGACACCTGAAGCGTTGCAAGCAACACTTGAGAGATTTGATTCTGAAATATCTGCTAAGTTCAACTAAGCTTCATTCAAGTTGTTGTAATGTAACAAATCTTATCTATTATATCTTGAGATCTTACACAGGAGCCCATAGTGTCTGATGGTGGTCCCACTGTCAAAAATATTATCGCCTGCTCCTAATATACTTAAAGGGCATCTTCTGTCAGTTAACCGTGAATATCACTATATTCTTTTGTACACCCACTGGTTGCACTCTTCACAGAGTGTTGAATTACAGCCTGTTTCTTTTCGACACAAACTTTTACACCCACACACATTACCTTCCTGTTGTTTCTACAAGACTATCAATGTTATGACTACATATACAACAGAAGATTCAGCTAACATTTTTAGTATTTTTGTTTTTCACTCAATTTTATTTTTATTTTTTCTAAAAAAAGGAACAGGGCTTATGTTACAACAGCTTGTGTGTGTGTTTGTGTGTAACAAATTTAAACTTGTAAACTATCCAAAAGCTCTAGATACTTACTTTAATTACCATTGTTAGATTTGTTTTGCTTGTTAATTTAAAAAAAAAAAAAAAATCATGTGGAGAATGAAAGACAAAAAGCTCCAGCTTCTCCAATATGAAAGCCAAGGGCAATTATTCTCTTTATTTAAAAATCATTTCTAAATCTATTATGTTTTTCAAATTTAAACACTGACGTCTTTGCTTATTATTTTATTTCTTTTTTACTGCTTCTAGTCATGGACTACGGCCATGCTGGGGCACCACCTTCAACAGTTTTTTTTTAATCGGTCATATCAACCCCAGTACTTATTTCAGCCTGGTACTTATTTTATTGATCTCTGTTTATCAAATGGCTAAGTTACCTTTTCACATTACTGGAGGAGTTGGACACAGTACTGCAAATTACTGACCCTCTTGTCAATTTTGCAGTGCAGCTTATGTCTCTTGACCACAGTCACCAGCCTCTCTGCACTCTCTATATTTCACTTTTTCTCTTTGATGGATAGCACTAAAATTATCTTATGTACTTATCTACTCAGGCTGCGATATCTGATTGACATGTCAACAGCTATCTCTATAATAGCCTAAGTGATACTCTTAAGATCATCTTGCTATTCACACACATATGCATACACTTATTTATGTATATATACAGACATATATACATGCGTGTATATATGTGTATGTGTGTGTGTATATGTGCACACACACACTCATATAGGCATGCACATACACACATGTGCGCACACATTTTCATGCTAACAAGAATTAGTTTGATAAAAATCAGACTTTAAAGTTAATGAGCAGATAGCGCTTGATAACTATTTAATAAATATTTGATAAATTGCTTGAATATATAAGAGTTCAAAGACTGACAAAGGAATCAAACATTACAGAATGAAAAAGGTGATGCATGGCAACATTCTATCTAGTGAAGTTTCTAAATTTGGATAAGTTCATGTCATGGGGAGAGAATAATCCTGAAAAAGAGAAAAATGTTTTATAAAAGTTTTAGGTAGTACTGAGAATATATACGTTAGGAGGAGGGGGAGCGAGGGGATAACCAAAGGGTAATGGTAGGTCAGTGGCCGGAGTGACGAAATGAAGTGTGGTGTGGTGTGGAGAGACACTGTCATGCTAGCCACTGACCTATTAACGCCCTTTTTGCTTAGATATCCCCCTCCCTTCTTACCTTTACAGCACATGTATTATAAGGAATACCTCAAACTTTATAAAAACCTTTTTCTCTCTCAGATGAAGGATTTTTCCAAAAACGTCAAGGTTCTCTTCACCCCATGGCATACAAACTTCACTAAATAATTCTTGCTGATGTAGACCACAACTGGTTTTCTCAGACTCTAGGTTTTTTATTTAACATTTTATCTAAGCCAGTACCCGTGGAAATTCCATGGAGTTACGATATTGTCAGGGGTTCTTGGGATTAGCCCTGTTAAGAGTAAAATGTTGTAAAGCAATTTATTATTATTGTCTTTGCATCTCTTCTTTTGGTTCTTCTTATTGAACATTGTTTCAGAATTAGTATTTCTTTTTAAAGAAATTCCAATCATTGAAGCATTTAATGAACAAACACAATGTTGCAAGTTGATAAGACAATGTCATAATTGTTTATAAGTTCCCGATTAATGAATTAAGAGGTGCTTTAATATTTTAATAATATTATATATACAACAATCGTTGTATCTGTTATTTTTTTTCATCATTTACCATATTCAGGAACATTAGTTGATGGTCATATCTCTTTTAATTACATAATTGTGCACATACGGTTTTCGGCCTCATTAGAATTTCAATACAAATACGCGAATGAAATAGTCTTCAAAATAAAGTCTATAAAATAAAGAGTTACTTCCATTAGTGTGATAGTGTGACGTACGTAAATACAACAGTATTAATATATAGAAGGTTTCAGAGGACTGTGATTTGCACAAACAGTAGAGCACTGGACTAAATGCTTTAGTTTTATTCAACAACTTTCTAAGTTCATATCTTGACTTTTCTCTTCCTAAGGTCAATATAATAAGTGCCAGTAATATATTAGGTATTTCAAATTATCTGCACTCTTCCCCTTACAATAGTAAGCCTTGTTTGTAAGTTAAATATATATATATATATATATATATATATATATATATATTTCAGAACCTTGTAGTTAGTCATTTCAGAAGCATATTTTCACCAATATGACATTTAAGTTTCATTTTTTTTAAATAGTGACTCTCTTTGCGTTTTAAGGCCATCTTCCCTGCTAAAGCAGGGGTTAGCCTTGCAGGCCCCATGACAAGCTTCTCCATTTTGTGACTATTAAATTTAAAACAATTCATTCTCATTTTGTATTGGAAAATAAAATCTGAATCCTAACAGGAGTCACTTAAAAATTATGTATCGTAATTAATCATCTGAAATGTTTTTCGTTCTAAATTAGAAGTTAAATCAGAACCATTTATAAATTAGAGGACGTTTTTATTGACACTAGTTAGTTTACCAAGTAGTCTTTGCCCAGAAGGTAAGTTTTCTTACTTATGGTCTTGTTAAATATGTTATCCATGAAGTCTCCTTTAAACATAAGGTGTTACTTATAGAATTAAATATAAGTTGTCCTTCCATATGAACTAGTGAAGGGTACTGTTGTTGTTTAACCAGAGGTCAGTCCTGATCAAGCATGTCTATGGTCAAAGGCATTCTAGCCATGACCATCTGTTTTTTATTTTTTTTCTTCCAAGTGTAGGACTATAATCCAATATATTCCTGGGTTTTTTGGGGTTTTAAAAAAAAATGGTAGTGTGTGATTTAAGAGAGATTTGGCTGTTATTTTTAGCAGGGCGAGCGACCATTAATGTTATTCATTAGGGGAAATGTCAATGATAGAGAGGAAAGTAAAATGATAAATTTGTTTGTTAAAATAGAAGGGATAAATAAACATTTGTAACTGCTTTGATTGTTTAACTTCAAGTAAAATATTAGTATCTTACTATGCACCAGACCAAATATTGTAGAGCAGACGTATAGTAGACTCCAATGTATATTACATATGATATTTTGTAGCTTATTAAATTTGTCTTTTAATAATACTGTGAAATTAATTATAGTACTTTCTCTTCAAATAGCTATTTGAATTGAGAAAAAAAAAAAAAGTATGAATCAATAGTTAAGATTTTCGGCGTAAAGTGATATCAGACATTATAAAGCATCAATTTGAGACAGAATAGTAACCTGTCAGTGGGTCTGTTTCTCTGTGTTTTACAATGTCTAAAAGATAAAATTTTCGAAGAAAGATAATTTACTATTCGTAATAGTTATTTCCCTTGGAGATAACAGCTATTTGGAATGCAAATGCAAGAGAATCTGATTGTTAACACAGATTTCTTGCCCTATTCTGTTATCCGCCAAAGTTACATCTTAAGAAATGAAAGGCAGTGATATATTTAAAATATTTAAAATAACATTTAGAATAGAAGGATCTTATTCTGTTTAATAACTCCATGACTTAAACCGAATGTGAAACAATTGTCACTAAATAGGAAGAGACTTGATTGCGTAACGTTTTATGCACACACATTAATGGAAGCACTACACAGCAATAGGATAATTAGAAATGTAAGTTTACTTTACACACACACACACACACATGTTTTTGGAGTTGTTCTTGTTTGGCAGGTGACTTGATCTGAGACCGTGTGTTGAAACCGAAACAATTAGACCGTGGAAGAGTCATTTTAACTATTTAAGAGTGCACAAAAATTGTTACACCCACTTTTCGTTTATTTCTTAATAGTACTATCTTCTATGAAGTGTCAAAAAGTCTCGTGTCAATGATCAGGTCACAAAAGTGAGACGAAACTTGTTTACACTTCCTAGTAGACAGTACTATTAAGAACACATAAAGTCTCTCGGGACAAAACACACAGCGAGTGCCGTTGCATGTTTGCGTGTACACAAACATGTTAGAAATACATGTACACATCTTT
>JAOPJM010084471.1:0-14256 GCA_027124095.1 Muusoctopus leioderma
ACAGGAAACTGTACGTTTGAATTTCAGAAATTTAAATGTAGCCACATAGTAGTCCCCTTGGTTGGGTTACTATTAATTTATATGTGTGTATATATATATATATATAGAATTGTTTTTATATATAGGACTGCATTGTCCAGTGTGTATTTTCCTAATTTAAAATGCTATGGTGTGATTTGAGGGAGATTTGGCTGCTATTTCCAGCAGGTTGAGCAACCATGTAAAACCTCCCTTGTTGAACATGTCACCTTACTTGTTAGATAATGATGATACAGCAGAAAATAACTCTCTTTCTCTCTCCTATTTCATTCCTTCAGCGAGGTAGTTGGTGTAAGAGGCATGTGAGGTGTGAGCTGCTTAGAGAGTGAGAGGAAAATTTTTGGTTACATATATTAGATATCCTTACATTAGGATGATTATAACAAGGATTGTCCAAAAATGATCAACTAATCTTATTAAAGATATCTCCTTTGCTTGTTGTTAGATTTCAAACACCAGGGAGTTTTTGTCTACTAATTGCTTGGATAATCTCAATTGATCAGTTTTTCAACTCCTATATTACACATGTGAGGCCCTACCATATTTCTATTTAGTGTGGAGAATGTCTCCCTGAGGTAGTTTCTCTCAGCCATATTGAGAATATTTAATAAATTTATTGTGCTAACACTTCATTAGTGTTTTATTTGGTGGTTTTGTGTGTGTGTGTGTGTGTGTTTTCCTCAGATTATTTAAGAAAACTTAGCCCACTTAAGAATGTATTTCAGATTTTTTCTTGTTTTCTGAGCCCCTTGTGTCCTCAATTCCCATTCTCATCTTTGATTGTCAAGGACAAATTAATTGGATTTTTGTTTTTCACCTATTGTATAGCAGACCTCAAACATTCTTTAAATATCTTGCTTCAGAAGTAGAAGTAGATATATATCTAAGGATTTTGTTCATAGATCCATCCATTGTTACAGAAGTGATGTCTAGAAATGTGATATGCCAGTGTAGAAAAATTTCAATCTTGTTATTCTGGCTTAGTATCAAATTGTTCCCTTCGTGTGTGTGTGTGTGTGTGTATGTAGTATTAGTTAAATCTCTATGTAACTGGCCTACTTAAAAAAAAAAAGAACTTTGCTTTGTGTGTTGTGAAGACCTCTTTCAGGTGTGCAATGCACCTACCTGCCTGCCAACCAACCTGCCTATCATGAATACAATATTAAACTTTTCTATATACCTTTTATGCCAGCTCTTCACTGTGAACATTTTCAGTTGCCATCAATGTTGTTATTTCAATATCTATTTATCTGCCATCCCTGTGCAATGTAACCAACCTTTGGGAACAATCACGTTGTCACTTGAGCCAACAATGGAGCCTCTAGGACAGGTATGGACAACCTTTTTCAACCAGCAGGCCAAATGAGATATTGCTTGTCATGAATGAGGCCACACCTCAAAGAAAAATTTAACAGCATATTTTAATTATTGTATGTGGTTTAGTCTATTTTAGGGTATGACCCCGGAAAATTTTAATTAAACGCTATTGTGCTGGTATAATCAAGAAATTAAGGGTGTCATAGAGAAAGTTAAAATGGCTGCAGGTTGCCCATGACTGCTCTCGGGCAATGGTTCCTGAATGGTGCTCCATTGTTTATCAGTGGGCCATGAGATTTAGCTAAGTGTGATGTGAAAATAATAAAATTATAGAAATGTATACATGTGTTTCTGCCATGTTTGTGTACACTTCAAACATCCGATGACACTTGCTGTGTGTTTTATCTCAGGTTCTTCTCTGAGACAATACACACAGCGAGTGCCGTTGCATGTTTGAAGCATACACAAACATGGTAGAAATACATGTATGCATCTTTATTTCAACTGCCGCTGTCTCGTGTGCTTGTATTTAATAAAATTATATTTAAAAAATGTGAAAAATACAAACTGAAATCCTAAATATAAAGTCTTGATAACTATATTTCATTCATTGAATTAAGTACTTAATAATTTTCTGTAGTTTAAATTATTTATATTGGCTAAAATATGTAAATACCTTTTCTTTTAATATTTTTATTTGTTCTAACGTGTGCTGCGAGTAAAAACAGTTTAGGAACTGCTATTCTATGGAGGGGGGGGGGGTCACCCAATCTGTAGAAATAGCAGCCAAATCTCCTTCATATCACAATCCTACTGCTTTTAAAAAAATGGAAGGACACATTGGATAATGTCCTAAATACACTATCCTGGGGTGGGGGGGGGGTCACAGATGGAAGGTCTGTTGAATCAGGGCTGACCTGGGGCTAAACAACACTGACATTAGGTAAATTTCTGAACTTAGTACTGATGAAGAAAGTTTTTCATCTGGCTGTTCACTTCATTTATTCTTTTGTGTTTTGATAGATCACTCAGTTTTTGAAGAATTCTGTCATCAGATGTCAAATTGTCATGTACATGACTTGTTCAGGACTCAAAATCATTCACCTTTATTATATGCAGGATTTCTCTGCTCAAAACCAGTATGCTATGATCCAATTAGGAGTCCTGCATGAAATAAAGGCTGGTGAGTTCAAATCCAGCATTAATACAGGTGAAATAAAGCACCTGATGATGAAAAGAGATCAAATTGTTTGAAATGCTGTAATTTACCAAAACATAACAAAAAGAAAAAAATGAGGTCAACAGTCTGATAAATTTCTCCATTGATATTAATGGCTCCTCACCTAGTAATTCCAGCCAATCTTTACTGTCAATTACCAATGGTTTTAAGTGAATTTAAGGACAAAATATATTGGACTTCTAATTTGTATAAATTACTAGTTTGTCATTGGACTAGTTTGTCGCTGACTTCAAGGGTTTTAGTCAATCATATCGACCCCAGTCCTTATTTCAGTCTGGTACTTATTTTTATCGATCTATTTATCGAATGGATGAGTTACCTTTTTGATATAATGTAACACAACACACACATATACACGTGTGTATATATATATGTGTGTGTGTGTATATATATATGTATGTATGTATATATATATATTTGTGTATGTATATATATATATTTGTGTAGATTGGAAACAGCTTTTCTTTCAAACATGTTTTATTAAAGACACGACTATGTTCCAGTTTGATCTTTTTTATTACGGATTTTCCATATTTCCTTATTAATCCTTTATGTTCAGTTTGGAGCATTAGCGTTCCTAAATCCATTGGTCCATTAGCGTTTCGGAGCTATGTCAGCTCCATCCTCAGAATGAAATGTTGGTAGAATGGCATGTTTTCGCGTGCTTTGCATTGGGTCGCAAAGAATCGTGGGAGTGCTGGTAAAATTGCTTTTACACGCCGGATTTAAAAAAATCATTCAATGGTTAAGTCCGGTGGTTTTCATATTTAATTTCGTGTGTTGTATCTGTGTTGATTTTTGGTTTATATTTTTCTATTAACAAAGCCTCCATAGATATTCTCATTCTTTGTGGAATTCTATATAGAATTATAGTGTTGTCAACTATTGTTTTTCTATCTATTTTTGTTGCGATGGCTCCTTGTAAATGCATATATATATATACATACATACATACACACACACATGTGTGTGTACGTTTGGAATTACAAACACGAGGAAACGGTGCTCAGTACCAAAGTGAAATATATGTATTTTTATTATATTGCTGAGATTACTCTCTATTGCTACTCATGGTTTCGCGATTACTCACTGATCACGCAACCATTGATTTGCATGATAAGCGAGTAATCACGAAGCTCGGAGTAATCTAGTAATATAAAATATACATACATACACACACACACACACACACAAAGTGGAAGCCACTTATTTTAATCATGAATGTTATGAACCAGTTATTGTCATCAAAAGTAGTGGGCTCCAAGCTCTGTATTTGCTTAATGTTATCAGCCGGTTATTATAAAAAAATCCTCATCCCAAAGTGATCACAATTTGCAGCTTCCACTATATATACATACACACACACATACACACACACACACATATGTATATATATATATATATATATATATACATAGACACACGATGGGCTTCTGCACAGTTTCCATCTACCCAAATTTCATTCACAAAGTATTTAACCTGGGGCTACAGTAGAAGACACTTAGCCCAAGGTGCCACTGCACAGCGAGATCGAACCTGGAACCATGTGGTTGCGAAGGAAACTTCTTATCCACATGGCTATGCAAGTAGTGTTTTAACAAGTCAGTTTGTTTTAAACTCCTTGCATGTGTGTGTGTATGTATGTATGTTCCATTGATGTATAGCTTAGTTGAGGATATTTAGATTTAGACGTATCTGAAACTTGGCTTGAAAAACTGACAATTGATACTAAACAACTACTACTTACATGAACGTTTCAAGAATACTTTCATAAAACTATACAAATTATTATTATTATTATTTACAGAATTGTTAGAGCATCGGACAAAATGCTTTGCGGTATTTGTTCCAACTCTTTACGTTCTGAGTTCAAATCCTGTCGAGGTCAATTTGTCCTTTCCTCCTTTCGGGGTTGATAAAATAAAGTACTAGTGAAGTACTGGAGTTGATTTAATCGACTAACTCCTCCTCTCAAATTTCTGGCCTTGTGCCTATGTTAGAAACAATTGGCGGAGTCGTTAGTGCATTGGATAGAATGCCTTGCAGTATTTGTTCTGGCTCACTGCACTCTTTCACATCCTGCCAGGGGTCAACTTTGCCTTTCATCCTTCCGTGGTCGATAAAATAAAGTACCAGTCAAGTACTGGGGTTGTTGGCCTTGTGTCTATGTTAGAAACAATTGGGCACCTTGGGCAAGTGACTTCTACTATAGCCTCGAGCCAACCAATGCCTTGTGAGTGGAATTTGGGAGACGAAAATTGTGCAGAAGCCTGCCGTGTGTATATATATGTGTGCGTCTGGCCTTCATTTCCTCCTACATCATCTTTAGCCATGTCCTTCTTGGTCTTCCTCTACTTCCTTCCACATTAATTTCCATCACTCCTCTCACCCAGTCACTTTCACATGACCCAACCATCTCATTCTATTTACCTCCACAACACTCATCACTGGTTCTATTCCCATTGTCCTTTGCACTTCATTATCTGTCTTCCTCTCTCATCCATCGGACCATTCTCATTTCCATTCTTTCCAGCCTTCTCTATTGCTCCACGTTCATCACCCATGTCTTGCTCCCATAAATCATGGCACTTCTCACACTATATCCGTATCGAGGAAATGTAAACATTGTTGAACAACAATGCTTAACAGAACTGAACAAAGAAATTGAAATTTCGTTTTGAAATGAGTTGATGGACCAGAATCCCAATTGATTGAGCAATATTTGCATGTTAAAGTCTTTCCTGAGCCCCTTTTTTATGGGCCCATTAGAGCCGGAGATTATCCTGGTTTCTGTGGCGTTAACCAACTGAGAGTGCAAGACTTCCAAATGAACAAGACACCAGTCCGTCGCAGGGTTAACCCCCAGCTGTGCTGCTGTTGCTGGTGCTCATTTCCAGCTGAGTGGACTGGAGCAACGTGAAATAAAAGTGCCTTGCTCAAGGACACAACACACCACCCGGTCTGGGAATCGAACCCACTTCCTTACGATCGTGATCCCAGCCACCTAACCACTAGGCCACGCGCCTTCAATATTTGCAGGAGTAAATTTTGGAATTTGTGTTTGTCAAAGTCGTATGACTTTTGATTGCGACGGATGTAACTCTAGCGATCGCAATTTCTGTGAAAGTTCCCTTGATCTCCGCTAACTGGAGCAGTTGCACCTTACCGTTGTCGATTAAATATCAGTTATCTGTGAAGCTGTGATATCCCAATTGCCACATCATCAGCTTTATAATGAGTGCCTCTGGGACTAAAGCTACCAAGTGTTGGAAATAGCCATCTACTGCTGTAGAAACCTGGAAGGAAGAAGCAGTAGCAGGCAGTAGAAATAGTTCTTTTTGGGATCTATAACCCTGGAGAAGTAAAGATGAATTAATTCACCAAGTGCTGTTATGGGAACCAACACAAGGGAAAAGAAAGCAAGGGAAGACTTGCAATGATGTACATTGAAGTGCTGGAACATGATACTCTCATCAGATGTGAACTTCTACCAGCTGTAATATAAAACAGGGTTCAGTGGAAGCTCATTGTCAATGAAGTCCGATCAAGATCAATCTGATGATGACAATGCATGACAACCAGTGTTCCCTCTAAGTTGCATGGCTGCGCGGTCGTGCACACAAAACACTTACGCTGCGCAGTATAGTTTCAATGCCGTGCACGGATTTTGGAAGTTTTGGACAATAATCAACTACAGTCTCAAAAATAAAAAAATAAGTATTTCCTGCTCACTTCATTTTTACGGTTCCTCACAGCATTTCGGTCCCGAATATGGTGGTTTCTGACTCCTTCCAGTTATCAACATACTACTTTCCCTGTATGCAGATTGCTACCTTGTCATGAGATTGATAACTGACATAGATAGACAGTCGGGCATGGTCAGTCTCTCTCTTACTCTCTCGCTCGCTCGCTCTCTCTCTCTCTCTCTCTGTCTCTCTGTTGCTCTCTCTCGCTCACTCACACATAAACACAAACATCAAGATGCCCATTATCACATTGCTCATCAATGTTATTGATCAAAATTTGAAACATTTTAAGTATAACACAAACTGTTATACAAGCAAATCAATATCACAGTTATTGATGAGTGTAGTGAAGTTGGCAGAATCAATAGTGTGTTGGATTTATAGTATTTAGTTTCATCGCTGTAGCCTCTTCAGATATCTCTGAGTTCAACCACATAAGTATCAGTAATATACTGGGGTAATTTCTATTAAAAGTACACCTTCGTTATAAACAGAAAATTGATTTTAACCCTTTCAATACCAACCCGCCTGAAACCGTCCGTGGTTCTATGATAAAAATAAACATTTGTTTTAAAGTGTATATATTTAAATTTAAACATTCCATTATAATTTTATGTAAGAACTTTTTGTTAAGTTATGTTCCAAACAAGAAAGTTAATTTACTAAATTCTTCCAAATTCTTGATTATTTGGAATTGATTATTGTGAGGAGCAGCGACCCCCAGGTATTATTAGCTCTGAAAGACATGATGATGGAGTAATGCCACACAAGTCTTATAACTGTTTCTAACATGGGCACAAGGCCAGATATTTTGGAGGAGGAGCACAGTTGATTATATCAACCTCAGTACTTGACTGGTACTTTATTTATCGACCCCGAAAGGATGAAAGGCAAAGTTTACCTCGACAGGATTTGAACTCGGGGTGTAAATAGCCGAAACAAATACCACAAGGCATTTGGTCCGACACTCTAACGATTCTACCAATCCACCGCCTAGTAGTAGTAGTAGTAGTAGTAAATGCACAAATCCTATAATTATTGGGATATGTTATGCCTTTCTCACCATGCCCATCACAAGTCAATAGGAAGAGGAGCTTCACATGAGTTTCATCTACAATTTTAAAACTGTTCTACTGAAACATAGCTGGGGCTCTTTCTCTCGCTTCAGTTACTTCTGGAAACTAAATTCAGCTCAGGACAGAAAGTGGATGTATATACTTTATATATACATCAAGTCTATATATACAGACTTGATGTATATATAGACTTGATGTATATATAGACTTGATGTATATATAGACTTTATATATATATATATATATATATATATATAGACTTGATGTATATATACTTTGTTTATACGATTTGACTCATAAATCTTGATATTTATTCAACTAAGAAGTTTGAAGTATGGCAAAGGCCACAAACAGCAAGGAATGGACTCTTCTCGGCATGTAAAGAGGGAGTAGGTTGGAACTCAAAGCTCTTGATCATGCAAATAATTGTTTCTGCCATAGGCACAAGGCCAACATCCCCAGTACTTGACTGGTACTTATTTTATCGACCCCCCCCCCCCCCGAAAGGATGAAAGGCAAAGTTGACCTCGGCGGGATTTGAACTCAGCACGCAGTGAGCCAGAAGGAATACTTTCAAGGCATTCTGTCTAACGTGCTAACGACTCTAAATAATAGATACACAAATAGTGCAGTGATATCTATGATGGATTGACAGGGAATTGAGTATGTGAGCTTAAGACCATGGACTATGGACTAGGTGACTGGATGGATGTAGTAAATGTTTGTTAATAGAGAACCTGATAATCATGTGATGTGGAGGTAGTTATAGCAAAGTGGTTGTCTAAAGAAATTTGTAAACATGCTTCCTCTGTTAATAAACAAAGGATGTCTCTCTACCAATAAAAAAAACAGACTATATTAGGCATGTGTAGTAAGTGCAATGCTATATTGTGACACGTCAATATAGTCATTGCTGTTTAGCCCTGAGTCGAGCAGACTTATGATTAAAGGCATTCCAGCCATGACCATACCATGTTTTTGTATATCTGGGTCTACATTGTCCAATGTATCCTCTATTTAATGTGGTAGGGCATGATTTGAAGGAGATTTGGCTGCTATTTCTGGCAGGTTGAGTGACAGTGTGGAGTAGGGGCAGGAAGCCTTTCTATATTTGAAGGCAATATTTAACATTTAATTAAGTCTAATAAGGCTGGATTCAATAAATTTTTATTCAATATATGTGTATAGTGAAAATGTAATTATAAATCAAAGTAAAAAATATGAACTTGTTTTTATAGATAATTTAAGAATCTTAGTATAAATATACTATGTAACCAACAAAAATGCATTTTTTTTTAAATGTAAAAATCCAGAAGGCTGCACTTAAGGGCCTTAAAGACTACAGGTTCCCCTACCCTGGTGTAGAATCTCCCTTACTGGCTTAACATCAGTATAGTTTGTTGGGTGTGCAAGGAAAAGGTTGCATAAGTGATTGGGCATCATAAACATTAGCTGAACTGTGCAAGAAGGATAATTACACTGTGAGAGACATGATGGCGAAGAGTTGAGTGCAAGGAGGAAATGGGTTTAAAATGGTAATGACTTAATCAAACATTGAAGTAAATGATAGTTGAGTATGTGGGAATTTTGACTCAAAAATGGTGTGTGTGTTATCTAACAAACTCTTGTATATTTCTAATATATATATATGAATGTAGGAAGGAAAGGAACCTCTACAGCTTGCTAGAAATAGCAGCCAAATCTCACTCAAATCACATCTTACCATCTTTAAAAACAAAAGCATACTAGATAATATAGCCTGTGATAAACCATCTAAAAAGATAGGGTGGCCAAGGCTAGAATACCTTTGATCATAGGTTTGCTCAATCAGGGCTGACCTGAAGCTAATGAACAACTAAATACAATTTAAAAGTCTTTAAATATATTTAACACACTTATATGGAATTATTAGCAGACTGTCTACCAAGTCACTGTTTCATTGAACAGGAACTTATGTACCAATCCTACTTTGAAAACAAAATTCAATGTCCAATGCTTGGAAGAAAAACTCAAGCCATAAAATATCCCAGTCAAGACCTTATGTAAATGTCTGACACCCCAAACCATGATAAGATCTAAGTGCAGACAGTTCTTACATACATCAAGCTTAAAATGAAACCTTTCTTACATTAAAGACATTTTGCTTCTTGTAACAGGTGGGCTATGGTAGGCAAGGTATGTAACTCTATTCACTTGAGCCTGTCTGGCAAACAGACTGAACAAATTACTTCAACAATATACAAATTAGTGAAAACCATTCCAAAATGTTACTAATCTTAATCTCTTTGTCTCACCACAATACATTTCCATTACATTCTTTACTAGTAGTTATGCAATATAGTTTTGTTGAATGCAGAGTGTAGTCAAGTTTGTACCAAGACATAAAATACTGCAGATGGGTGGTAGTCTTCAAAAACGGGCTTAACCAGTTTTGAAACAATACATTCCAGAATTGAAATTTTCACATTCATCCCTTCCGGTCATAAATTGACACCATGAGACATTTTGGACTTCCAGTTGTAAATTGGCACCAAGGAAGTTGACTGATATATTTGTTCTTGTAGTGTCACTGTTGAAAAATGTGTGGATATAGTTTTGGTCGCACCTTAAATGTTAACAGAATTAGCTCAGCTGTTTGAATTAGGATACTCAAATATATTAGTATGAAAATTATTTTATTTAAAGAATGCTGCTCTGTGTGTCTATATGTTTGGTTAAGATACAGCTTTAAAGGAATGGCTTGATCTGAATAAAAATAACATAGCAATGTAAAACATTAAAAAAAAAATATTTTGTACCATAAGATTGCATATATGACTATGCTTATTCCCATTGTATTAGGTTTAAGGATGATTAGTTGGCAGAAATGGTAAAGTGCAGGATTAAATAATATATAGTGTTATCCCTCTATATTCTGAGGTCAAATCTAGCCAGAGTTGAGTTTGTTTGTCATCCCTCGGTCAGTATTTACCAGTAATATAATAGGATTGTATCGATTGACTGAAGGTGTGTGGCCTAGTGGTTAGTGGGTTGGGCTCATAATTGTAAGGTCATGGGATCGATTCCCAGATCGGGCGGCACATTGGGCAGAGTTAGGTCCAAGATGATTTCAGATGGGTTAGTCATTTCAATAAGTCT
Organism: Muusoctopus leioderma; assembly: GCA_027124095.1. NCBI lineage: Eukaryota > Metazoa > Mollusca > Cephalopoda > Octopoda > Octopodidae > Muusoctopus > Muusoctopus leioderma. The sequence continues at coordinate 10,557 of JAOPJM010084471.1, forward strand.
TCTCAGATTAAATGCTATATGATGGGTGTACTTAACATTGTATAGACCTGTCAAATCCATGTATAAGGAAAGAAAATGGGTGTTAAATTGACGATATCACTAAGGTAAAATAATTCATTATTAGCTAATTGGGATACCAGTAGCCAATTATACTTTTAAATTAAGAGAGATGGTTTTTGGTTACACATTGTGGTTCAAGATGTATGGTAATGTGTAGAATACATTACTTATTTTGATAAGCCTTTAGCTTAAAATTCATTACATGTACGTAATTGTAAAAATATACAAAAAAGTATTCAAGTTTTGAAGTTGTTTATCTTATTTTGAATCTAAAACCTGACAGGATCATTTTAGACTTTCATCACTCTAGTGTCAATAATATTTTCAGGAGAAAGTAGTCCAGCATGCTAGAGGGAGTAGTCAAAATCTACAATACATATCTGGCATGTTGAGTCGCCTCTCATTGTTCAATTGATTGTATTTGTGTCAAATATCTGTTCAACTAGAAGTAAACGTATGTAAATGATAACATAATCTAATGGTTGACATGAATGAGATATAGTGTTAGCATTATGTTTTGGCGAATTGGCAGTCGTTAGCGTGTCGGACAGAATACCTTACGGTATTCTTTCTGTCTCACTGCGCTCCGAGTTCAAATCAATCCCGCCGAGGTCAACTTTGCCTTTCATCCTTTTGGGGGTAGATAAATTAAAGTACCAGTCTAGGGTGGTGGAGCGTCGGACGAGATACCTCATGGTATTTATTCTGGCTCTTTGTGTTCTGAGTTAAAATCCTGCCATGGCCTACTTGGGTGGTAGATTAATCCGTCGCCCGGTTTAACACCACCACCAGGCACTTGGGTGCCTTTAGCGGAGTCCACTCTGTTGCAAGCATTTGGGCCAGGTCTCTGGTCTGAGGATACCTCCCTCCCTCTCTCACTCCCACCCTCCCCACCAGTCTTGGAGGCCCTGAAGAAAGGGTGATGGGCACTCTTGATGGCTGCCAAAACGTAACAACTGAACTCTTTTTGCACATCTCCCACACTTTGCACACATACGTGGGAGATATCCTTGTCTATCTTTGATTGTCAGTCTCCCATTAATTACCATACCTGCTTTCCATAACTGTTGCTTACATCACAGATTAACCTATTCATGCAATTGGAAATATACAAATATCAGATGACCAGCTCATATAGTTGAACACTAAGAACAGAAGAAAACTAGTATCTGATGAACCACCAGAGGTTCATGGGGGTCGGAGTTATATCAAGAAACACTCTCTGAAGAATCATTTTCTGACAATTTTCTAATTTCGAAGATCTTCCCAATATGATCTGCAATCCTTTGATTTCATTTCCAACCATCATTCAAATAGATGCTTATATGGGATTCCTTTTCATATGTTGTGAGACACCCTATGTAAACAAATATTTTACAGACTTCACAAGTACATATTGGTCCAACTAGGTCTTTTCTGCTCCAGTTTTATTGTTAGTCAATAAAGGTATGTTTTATGAAGTCGAGTAGATTTTTCAAAGCCACATCTGAACAGTTTCAAATTTTAACAGGAACTGAATCGATATTCATTTCCTGTTAAATGAACTATGTATTGTTAGTATAATTACCACCACTTTAAATTGGAACCAGAATTGTATTGCTAAGATGTGTAGTGTACAAGATACATGAATATGATAATTGCCACTCACAAATATTTGTTGGTGTATAATACAAACTTTTTCTCAGGAAAAAAACATGATCATGTGATTTCCACATTGTTGACTCCAGTAGGTGCACTTTTACATTCTGCACCGGTAGAGTTCAAAGGTCACATTCGAATTTGTTTTTGTTTCAATGCACTTTATACAGCAATTATAATAAATCTTACTTAACACTCCTTTTTCCTGTACATTGTAATACTAAAGAGAAGTCAGTGTGTATTATACACAAGGCTAATGTTTAGTAGTCAAGGTGTGCAAAAATCTTATGTTGTACAATTTTGTTTCTTGTGACCAAAGCATGTGCACTCTGAATGTATAAGTCATCGTTATTTTATGTCCGCTTTTTCATACTTGCATGGGTTGGACAGATCCTCTCCAACACGGCGTCTCGCCACTTCTTGTGATCTTTTGCCTTCTCCTTCATGAGGTTCAGCATCTTGATATCTGCTTTCACCACCTCTGCCCATGTCTTCCTCTTCCATGCCTTCCTTCCACTTGGATCACTTGGCACTTCTTCACCCATTTGTCATCATCCATATATCTTCTCTCTTGCACACATGTAATTCCTCCTTATACCCAGTTTTTCTCTCAACTCATCTGTGCCTCGTCGCTCATCCAATGGATGTGTAATGCTTCATTTCTTTCAAACCTTCGCACATCCTCTGCAAATCTTGCTATTAATTACTGCATTATTTTAGGTGACCAACCTTTTGTGCACACATTAATTTTTTTGTGTGTGCACTGGTTGCAAAATGTGCACACACACACACAAACACACACACACATGCACAGCTTAGAGGGAGCAGTGCACATGAGATTTTTTCCCAGCATTTCTTTGCCCACAATTACAGGTGAGCATTATACACAAGTATGTATTATATACGAATAAATACGATAAACCTTATCTCTTACAATGAAATATGACTAAGCCCATTTTGGTATGTTACATTATACCAGAAGGTGGTTATAACATAAATAGTAGAATAAACTTAAAATGTTATTTTATACTTGTGTGGTGGGTGTGATTCCATAGCAGCAGGTGTGGATGGAATACTTGGAAAGTTGTCATAATTTCAATAGAAATATTTGACTACAATGAAAAGAATTTGGTATCTATTAATATAATTCACACTGTTTCTCTTGCCCTCCTCCTGTTTGTCCGTGTCTTCAAAGAGAGATAACTCTGTTATTGGAGTATGCTCTCTTGGTTACTATATACTAACTAGTGTTACCTGTAATGTTGGAAATATACTATGACCACTGGGTAAAATGAAGTGATTTTACATCTGTAATTAATTGATAATTAAACAGTATTATTGTTATTGATAACATTTATTGCAAATATACAAATGAGAAATTCGTTTTATTTAATTTTATTTTAATGTAATGAATATTTTTTTTATTTGGAAAATTAGTATTCATTTCATTATTTTGTATAAGCACAATGAAATTTGAAAAAATTAATTATTGTACCTATGTAACATCACTTGATATTACCTACAGTGGCAAAAGTATATTCCCAAAATGATGTCATATGACAGGGGTAACACTAGTATTCAATATGAAATGAAGCAAGTGTCATAAAGTAAGAGATAGGCTATCCATGAACTTAGATTCAGTTTCTACTTGAATCTGTTTCACTTCCCTTACACTAATACCATTGAGAATGGTATAAACAATTCCGCGTTTTCTCTCCACTTTAACTCTTAACATACTGTAAAAAAAATGTCTAAGTTCTGCAATGATTGAGCAGAAAATACCTAAAAACCATTTGTTTGCAGCTTATTTATTATGAAATTTACTGTTAAACACAGGTGCTTGAGATGTTTTCACACACAAATAGTTCTCTTTAACCATATATAAAGCGATGATACTTAATCAGTATGGTTGGTGACAGGAAGGGATCCGACCGTAAAATGCTGCCTCAAGAAATCTCCGTCCAACCCATGCTAGCATGGAAACACGGACGTAAAAACGATG
>JAOPJM010084562.1:0-14255 GCA_027124095.1 Muusoctopus leioderma
TATTTCATTGTTTTTGTTTATCTCCTTTTTTACTCGATCCGATCTAAATCCCCACTGTCTCTGTACCGTCCTGTATTTTCCTTAATGTTTTCGGGCCTTGTGCCCAAATAAAGAAAATATTATTAGTAGTAGTAGTAATAGTAGTAGTAGCAGCATTAGAAGTAGTAGTATTTAGTCACAGCAGAATGAAGAGCACCTAAAACGTTTGGAGGTCCACTTCACTGATATATGCATGGGCCTATGTAAATGATGACAACATTTCTTAAAATTAAGCAGATTGATCCATGTATGTTGGGCGGGGGACATTTCACATGAATTTAAATTTTTGCTCTAAGCTTTTAATCTGGAACTATGTGTCCTTATCTATAAATACCCATTCATAATAAGCTTGCTGATGTGTAATGCTATACCGGCTGTGTACTTTTACGTTTATGCATTTTTTTCTTTTCTCTATCGAAGTAAAGTTATATTAAATCATCAACGTTACTCATTACATACTAATTTCATTTACTAGACTACCAATTAATCGGGTTGTTTTTTTTATCGTATATATACCTACTTTTAGGTGATATATTAAGTTTAAAATGAAATCATTTACTTGTTTTGTTTTTGTTTTGTATTTCCTCTAGATTAAGTTAGCATTTGTTATATGAATTAAAATCTATTAAAGACGTACATATTGATACTTCTACATACTTTTATATTCTTTCTGTATTTCATACAGTAGACATTACATTGTATTTATTGATTTTTATATTTGTCTGGAGCTCACTTTAACCGCGAATGTTCTCTATATATGACAATATCATATTGCAGTTTATTTTTGGTAGATACTTTCTTACTCTTTTTATTCAGGTATACATTAATTATTTACTCTGAGGATTATTTATTAAACATTTTACTGTACCACCTTTCCTATCCCCTGGTACTGAATATTCTCGTTTACTATTAGTATTATCGGCATATATATGCATTATTTCGTATATATGTTGCTCTTCTATATTTTGTAAGCTTTATCAAATTATTCTATTGGCTAATCAAATTATTTCGTTATTTTGAGTGGAATTGTTTATATCAATTCACTTTCTTATATGTAGGTCACTTTTGATTCTTTTATCTTGATTTTGATGTCATCTGACAGCTCAACTATATATGAATGTGTGGTATTTGCACTGTTGTCACTGTTTGCTTTGTTGATTTCTCTCAAGATTTCACGTGAATAATCATTTTTTTTTAATTGTTTCGTCTTCATACCCATTTTAAGTTTCAGTTCTTTACTTATAAGGTGAGGTTTAATATCGTCTATTATTTCATTGTCTGGCCATTGATGGGAGTTTATACTTGTTAGTACATGCAAGTTTCTTTGTGTGGCAATTATTTTGATCGCTATTATCATTATTGCTACAATCAGAAATAGTAAGAATAGAAACGCAATTAATATGAACAATTCTATAATCTATATAAATAAGCGTGAATTAACGTATGTTTGTCTTGAAACAACGTCACCATTTCTGATCGAATCTTCAAATACCCTAATGTACCCCAGCAATTTCGTGTAATAGGAAATCCGGAATCGCACCTTGGAATACACATTTTTCACTTAAAATATGAAATTTTCCCCCCATAAGATGGGGGAAGACAAGAAGTTGCACTTGAGCCGGAGGGGGGAAGTAACAAGCAAACCTATTATAGGTGGTTAAGTAGTAGAAAGTCATTTTTGAATGTGTTGTTCTTTCTCTCTCTTCCCTTCTGTCGGGCAATTAATTATAAAATGCTGAAAGAAACGTTAAGGAGTTGGACAAAATATGTTGTGGTATTTATTCCGGCTCTGTACGTTTGGTGTTCAAATCCCGCCCAGGACTACTACTTTCATTTGTTCAAATGTTAAATAATTGTTATTCTAATGCTATCTATATCACTGCTATCTATATAACTTTTGAGAAATTGAATTACATATGACGTCAAAAATCTCGTAAATAAAGACGTGCTATTTATTCATTTACGTTTAAAAAAGAAAAATGTTTATGTGTCTACATATTCCGCACCCGGGTACGCTGGGTATCTCTGCTAGCTATTAATATAATTACAATTATCCAAAATAAATTAATATTCAGCCAAACAAATCAATCTAATCTTTGCCATCAACGGAATATTCGATTAATATATTAAAAACGTTAAATCGATTATTAATATGGTTTTGGTTTAGTATCTCAATTATATGCTGGTAGAAAGTGTTAAGACTGTGGAATTGGTTTCTTGAGAATATTTGGTGCATATTATTATGCATGTCCAAAAGGCAGTGATTAGGCAGCAATCTTAGACGAATTTTTTTATATGATTTGATTATTTTAAAATATTTCTTCCAACGTTCTGAGATAGAATTTATTTGGGTTCACTATGCGTACCTGAAATGTGGATAGAATAATCTCCAATAACATACTTATTTCTTGACTTAACAGATAACGAAAATGGTCTTGTTTCAAGTCAAAAACTATATTACCATTTTCCGGTTTCAATGAGACCATTTAGAGCTAAAAACATCGGCATATATTTCGTTACGTCTTTTTCAACTCTGTGAGAGTGATATTGCATTTGGTATAACAGAATTAATAAACTACGTACTAATAATATATGACACTTCAGTCCTCTACACAATTCCCCAGCACAAATCGAGTTGTTCCTACTCAAGAAGTGATATTTTGTCTGTAGAGAGATAATAAAGTGTTTTAATAATTCAGTATATTGTTTACGGCTGCTCATTGCAAGATGCTGTACATATTTCGAATTGTCACTAACTAACTATCTTTTTTTGTTTTCTATGGTTGATGAAATACACTCCTAGTCGCACATCACAAGACATATTTCGGTAATGTGAAGATTACGTTATTAATACATCTATCATTGGTATCCGATGTATTTAGTTTTGATAAATGTTTCACCTTAAATCTTTCATATTTGTCAATTTCATGTATAGGTATTGGGCAACACTAAGATACCTGTGTACCTATTAATAAATTATGAAACATTACAACCTTTATCTAACACATTCTTAACCTTAATGCAGTGGTTTCCAAAATGTGTGTCCTGAAACCTTAATTATAATCTGCAGGTGTGACACGAAACTATATCAAATCTGATCAAATTTTACGAATATTTGGCCGTAAAATATATTGGAGATCTGATAACTCTGCGTAAAATTAGACACCTGGATGATGATGCGTGATATGATATTTAATTGTTTATTTATTAAGTTCGTATTTGGTAAAATGAATAAATTCTAAATTATAAATAGACAAGAGTTTCAAGATAACTGTGAAAATCAAAAGAATATAGTCCAGTTGAAATTACTGAAGAATCCAATGTTAAAGGTTCTGAATTAGTGAGTAAGAAATGTACACGAAATCTGTCTAAACCTCGTTTATACAATGAAGATTATATGGAATTGGATTTAATATTCTCTGATGACGAATGAAATCCTTGTTTCCAGTGTTTTGCGTGTGGTGGTGAGGTACATGCAATGAAAGTGTGGTGGTGAACAATTTACAGCACCATTTTAATTTCAAAGATTATCATTTGTGGGAAATGCCGTTAGAATACTTCAAGGAACGTTCTAAATATGCACTATTCACCGAGAAATTACACACATCAGGTAAAGCACAAAAGTCAAGTTACTTAGTTGCTCAAATAATACCAAACACGAGAAACCCCATATAATTATAAAATCCAACATAAAATATTATTGTTGTGAGATAGTTTTAACAAAGTTTGAACTGAATTTAAGTCTGAAGTAAAAAAAGATTACTTTAGCAGACAACACGATTGGAAGACGGATTCAAGACATGTTTCAAAATATTTATACGTAACTGAAATATATTTTTGTAAATGATAACGAAGTGCTTGCAATGCAACTAGATTAGCCAACGGATGTGAGTGGGTTAGCACAACTATTGTGTTTTATACGTTTTATTCATAACATAATTATAGAGCAAATCTTGTGCTGTCAAAATGTTGATTTGAGAACTAGAGATGAGGAAATTTTAGATAGTTTCATGAAGGAAAACATGTTGCTATGGATACATTGTTTAGGAGTATGTATGTACACCCTCAATGACTGGTTCATTAAAACGCTCTACAACTTTGTCAAAAAAGAATGAAATATTCAAACCACGCATTGCTTTTACATCACGAAGAACTAAATGCAGAAACAACTGAAGTGAATTGAAAGTAGTTATGGAAACAGTTGTTTAAGTGGTCAAATACTTTAAAAGTTTAAATCTTAAATCAAGGTTATTTGCTCACATTTTGGAAAAAATGGGAACAAAGTTCCAAAACCTTATTTTGCAGACTGAAGTGTGTTCTACAAGACGTCGAGTGTTTTATCTGATATACGAATTCAAAGAAATGATGCTTAAGCTATTCCAAGGGAATCAGATAGCTTAATTTTGTGATTTAATTCAAAACGAGCGTTGGTGCACAAAATTGGCATACTTTTCTGATATATTTCAACATTTAAATAATATAAACACCAACACTGGCTCAGTTGGCCAACATCAGATTGTCAGATAGAATGCCTAGCCAGGTTTACTGCGCTCTGAGTTGAAATCCAGCGGAGGTCAACTTTGCCTTTCATCAAAGGCAGTAATTGGCAGAGTAATTAGAGCGTCGGAGAAAATACCTTGCAGTATTTGTTCCGGCTCACTGTACTCTGAGTTCAAATCTCGCCGATGTCAACTTTGTCTTTCATCATATCGGTGTAGATAAATAAAGTACCAGTCTAGGGTGGTGGACTGGCGAGATCGTTAGAGCGTTGGACAAGGTGCCTTGATCCATCTCTTTGCGTTCTGAGTTCGAATCCCGACGTGGCCCACTTAGATGGTAGACTTAATCCGTCACTCGGTTTAACGCTACCACATGGCTGTTGGATGGCTTTAGCGGAATCCATTCTGTTACAAGCTTTTGGGTCAGTTCTCCGGTATGAGGATACTTTCATCCCTCCCTCCTTCCCACCAATTTCGGACACCCTGAAAATGGGTAATGGATAAAAAATAGATAAAAAATAGATAAAAAATATCCTGTTGGTGTAAATGAATAAAGTATCAGTCTAGGATGGTGGACTGGCAGAATCCTCAGAGCATTAGACAGGATGCCTTGCTGTATTTGTTCCGTGTCTTTGCGTTCTGAGTTCAAATCCTGACGTAGCCTAATTAGGTGGTAGACTTAACCCGTTGCCCGGTTTAACACCACCAACTGGCCTTTGGGTGCCTTTAGCGGAGTCCACTCTATTGCAAGAATTTGGGCCAGAACTCTGATCTGAGGGTATTTTCCTCCCTCCCCCAGTATTGGAGGCACTGAGAAAGGGTAATAGTCACTGCCTTTAGTCCTGACTAACCTATAAAAAAAACATGCAAAGGAAGGAAGAAAATATAACATCAGTTGACAAAATTTGGGGGAGAGAAAACAGTGATCCGTTAAAGAAAGGTAAAAGAGGCAAATTTGTTAAAGTTTTACTAAACCGCTAAGAGCAACTTAAAATGAAACATTAGTTCTTTAATCTTTGATCATTTAGCATTGCTTGAAGAGAAAGTGTATGCGTACTCACCGAATATACGAATACAAGAATACGATTCAATCAGAAATCCATTTGTTTCATCCGCAACAATCATTTGTTTTAGTCTTTGAAGAATTGACTGCAATACAAACAAAATATATATATAATAATAATATTTTATTTTTGATTTATAAAGAGTGTTTCTGGATTTACGTTTTAAAGAAGCATTCCAATATAGCTACAAAGCGATAACAATTCAAGAGTTTTCTAGTACATACATTTGTAAAGCTGAATATTCAACTAGGTCAAACATAAAGACACTGCAACGCAGAAGTTTAAAAAACGTAGATGACGAAATGATGTTATCTTTATCGAAGAGTCCACCAAATATCCAAGAATTGTGTTCTTCACATCAAGTCCATGTATTCCATTAAATTATTTCTTTTTATATACATTTTTCATTATATTTTACTTTGCTAAAATTGTATTTATAAAAGTGTCACCAATGTGAGAAGTTTGGAAAGCTCTTCATTATAAACAGGACTATTATGTCCTGTATCTCATATGTTTTATCTTTTCATATTCAAAATTGGTTCGGTAGCAGAAAACATTTACTTCAAATGTGTATTTCTGGCAGACATCCAAATGAAGAGCGTATTCTTGTTGGAATCAACATTCATTATAGTCATTCTTTGGTAAACACAGCACGATGTATCATGATGACGATAATGATGATTTCGACGACAACAACGATGATGATAATGATGATGATGAAGATAGTTATGATGATGATGATGATGATGATTATGATGATGATACAGAGTGTGTTGATAGAGAGAATGATGATATTTATCAGGTTAATCGTGATAGCATTAATAGGGACGCTGAGTTACCAGGTGGAGATGGTAGGGACGCTGAGTTACCAGGTGGAGATGGTAGGGATGCTGAGTTACCAGGTGGAGATGGTGAGTTACCAGGTGGAGATGGTAGGGATGCTGAGTTACCAGGTGGAGATGGTAGGGATGCTGAGTTACCAGGTGGAGATGGTAGAGATGCTGAGTTACCAGGTGGAGTTACCAAACTGATATATATATATATCACGTGTCTTAGTTCTTCCGTTATAGATTACCTCTGACAGATGATGTCCATACTATGCATTCTGACATGAGTAGTTTATCTTACGAGATGCACTGTGAATTTTATTTTGTGTTCAACCTATTCCTGTATAGCTAAAGGTTATGGTGGTTCCAGCAGAGAAAACGGTGCTCTATGATCTCACTCGGGGTACAACATTTGCCGTTCTCCTGCACTTATCTCCGGTGGTATACATCCCAGCTCATTGTTTGGAACTGATGAGTTAACTGATGCTGCAGCTAGGTTTGTGTGTAGGTGCTTTTCGTATGTTTTTTCGGGATTCAATGGGAGACACAATACTGACGGTATTGTGAAGAGTCATAGTTATGTTTGAAGGTGATTCAGTATATAGTAGGAGAGATTGTTTGTTATAGAGCTTAGTAAGCAACAACTCTGCGCATGTATATCGATGATGTCCTTTAATTTTAGGAACCTTAGTTTCATTGATTAGTTTCACTGTGGGTGCGGCCTATGAACAGCCTGTGATGAAGAAATGTGTGTTACATGATTTCACGTTTTCGTTCCTGATGATTTGTAATTGTAGAATCCATTATGGAACTAATATATTGATAGTAATGTGGACACTAGCAGACTTGACGAAGTAAACCAATATATCTTAATTAATTAAAATTACATCCTTAGTGATGCGAACAATTACTATCTAAATTACTAATTCTAGTCATAAAATGTGGGAAAGACAACTCCGAATTTGTAATTACTTTCAAGTAATTAAATATGTAATGCAGTGGGGAGTAAGTCTGATAGTTAGCAGTATGTGACGACGCCAAACATGTTTTGGTTTCATCTGCGAAGAATAATATAACCATGATTGTATAACTTAGAATGACTAGAGAGATATATGTGTTTCGTGAATGCACACTGACAGTCGTAATAACTTAAAAGAATGACAGGGGAAAATATATAATATAAAACTCACAATAATTAAAACAGCATATAATTTGAATAAAATGTGAAACATAGATTGAATAACCCACTTACACACGGCTAGGAAATCTCCACCTGGATCACATCGGGCCTTCCCACATTTCTGATTCTCTCTCTCAGTTAACTTTTTTCTGATCCCGTAGGTCATGTATTTGCTCGTTCTACAAATGCTTGTGAACAATGTTTCGGTTGGGGTGGCCAATAAAAGCCCCACGTTACGGTTACGGTTTATATAACATTATTCGTAATGATGATGGATTTTTTTTTAAATCTTGACTTTCGGAGAGCCAACGTAATCAGAGCCAATTCTGCACTGAATTTGTCCCGAAAATATTCATGTAAATCCCTTAAGTCTTCCATCAGATCTTCGTTTTTTATGTGAAGAATAGTGAATTTCAGTGAGACGTTGAGGGATATGGTTTCCTCCTCACGATTTTCGCTTGCCCTCACTTGGCATGAATCCATGTTGTCGGCTTCTTCTTCATTTTCTTACATTTTCTGGCACCTCTGCTCACTTCCCATCTCTTTTTCAGTGTGATGAGACGGCGGGTTGGCGCTGCTGGTATAGCTGGGGAAGAGGTTTCTTCGGCTTGCTTGTCGGTACTTGGAACTGAGTACAAAACAATCTCTTTCGACGCTTCCGGAGATGCGTTTGGTGGCACCCAAGGAACATCAGCCTACGTGGTCTTTTGTTGCTGTTGTTGTTTGTTCTAGCTATTCCAGCTCTTCTACGCAAGAATACCTTAAATTCTCATTAATATCAGTTGGGCTTTCCTCCCCTGAACACCAGCCATAAAGCCGTTCTCTCAGTCTCCATAACAAGGCACAACTCAGGGATCGTTTTGTAGTTGTCTGAGGTCAAGAGGAGTTGTATGTCTACAGACACCTCACCCGACTATTATTAACCATAAAAATGACAAAAATGTTATCCATTCCAAAGGCATGTATTTTGCTGGAAATTGTTTGTTAATTCTCTTTTGTTTTCGTGTTTAAAATTCGTGGAAATACGTTCACATTCAATGCGACTGTTTTGCTTGGTGTTTTTCATCGGTATTTCATTCATGTATGTAAAGAAGATATACAAAATAAAACTTGTCTAAACAACAGACTATTTCTAATCGTCTGAACTCTACTTGGACAGACTTCCAACTTTGAAATGCTCCCAATATAAAAATAATGCAGTTTAAACTTGTTAGAATTCAGCCACAATGAGCGATATCAAAAACATAATAGCTGAGCAGCTAATAGTAGTGGTAGTAGCAATGATAATAATAATTATTCTTTCTCCTATTGACACAAGGCCAGGAATTTTTAGGGATGGGGTAAGTCGAGTAAATCGACCTCGTACTTCACTGAGAATTTGTTTATCGACCCCAGACGGATGAACGATAATGTTGACCTCGGCGGGGTTTGAACTCAGATCGTAGCGAGCAGGAACGAATACTGCAAGGCGTTCTGTCCGACACGCTAATGATTCAGCGAATCCGCCAATTTCAATAATAATAACAACAATAATAATAATAATATTAATCTGTTCTTTATTGGCCACAAGGGCCCAAATGATAAAAAATACAATACACACAAATATGTGGGGTGGGGAAAAGAATTATACAAAAATGGGGCAGGGAGAAATACGTTATGCAATGAATGGAGACACGTTAAAAATGTTGTGGATACAAATTATAATATATAAAATATTACGGAAAAACATACAATAATGAAAACAAGATATCATTGATGAATAATAAATAAATAAGTACGATTAAATTTTATAAGACATGCAATACATATTAAATAAATATATATTTTTTATATTATTGTTTATCTGCTCCCATGCTGTTTTACTCACTGGTCGGTTCGTCACACGAAGATAGAGTGGCATCACCAGCTGCCTCTGTTGTAGTGCGGATTACCGGGACCGGGTGTGAGATACCCTCCTCTGCCATCTCCGATGCAGAAGCGGACTCCTCCGTCACTACCAGAACTATAACCTGTGGTATGGCCGAAGGCTCTAGTGGAGCGGCGTCTTTTGTAACCTACTCGCTCCTCCTATGTTTTTCGATTTCTTTAGGGTAGAAAGTCTTCAGATGGCCTTTACTGCCACAAATATAACAAGAGGCTGTCTGCCATCCACCACTATTCTTAACGGTTTGGTCTCTGCTCCCATGAAACGGCAGAGTTCCGGAATGGTTCTGTGGTCATTTATTATTATATCCGCACTAACCAGCTGGCCGTATCGCTCCACAAAGCCTTGACCCAGCGAGGGGCAGATATTACTATCAATGCCCTTGACTGGAACTCTTGTCTTCCTTTTCCCCCATATATTGAGGGACGAGCTTGTGGGAAGTTGTGTGAAGCACAATTTGAGCCTGCTGTTTCGCCTCAGCTTGGGTCCTGAAGTGTACGTATATAGTCCCGTACGACTTCCTTCGTTCTATTGATGTGATGCTAGTCCATGCATCACCTAAAGCGTCTTGTAGCTGCTGTTTCGACGGCAAGCTAAATTTCCCGCTGCTTTCGCCGAGTCATATAAGGTGAGTGTTCGTTTCACCTGCTCTCGGACATACTCCTCGGGCAGGCTGACGGAGAGCTTTAATATAAACATTTTCCCACAGTATTCTTTGTTCCTGGGCTTTGTTTAAATCGAACAAGTGTATGTTTGCTGCGTTGCTAGCACAACTATTTTGTTTGTGTCTGTATTCGTGTAATTGTTGATGTTATTTTTGTTGTTAATGTTTACTATGTTTGCAAAATATTTTTTTGTACTGCTATTATTTTCATGTTTCTCTTGAGTGTCTGTGTGTTGAACAATTTGTTCTTTTCGTTGACGAGTTGCAACGTTCTCGTCATGTATGCTTCGATGGGCGTGTTTCCCAGTCTTCGTTTGTGTAGCCATTTTAAAATCAGCAAAACAATACGAAACATGACATGTTAAAAAAGACGATTCTTTGGGGGCTGTCACACAATGTGACAGACCCCACTTAGTTTACAAGTTCCTTCTTTGTAAGGCAATCCACAATTTTGGCAACAAATCTTCTTCAACACCTGGCATAAAGCAAAACACACATCCACTTGCTACGACGACCAATAATAATATTAATAATAGTAATTTCTAACTTAGGAACAAGGAAACACATTTTGAGGAGGGGTATCGTCGATTATATTTACTCCAGTACATGACTGATAGTTTATATTTATTGACCCCTGAATAATGAAAACTACGTTGGCCTCGGTGGGTCTTGAAATCAGCACGTAAAGGGCCTTAAGTAAGTAGCACAAGTACCCAATACGAGAAGAACACAGTGGTGGTTTACATCGAGTAAAAAGAAGGCGAAATCAAGAAATACAACAGATAACAATAAGATTCAGCAAGAAAAATGTCCCCAATATGGGGAAGACATTCAAGGTAAATCGGGGGAAAACCCTACACAAAACTAGGATTATTCTTCCACATCAAGTGTCTCAAAAATGACTCCTCCCAGTTTCTTGCCCCTGTTTAGTATTTACCATTTACTGTGATATTTATACTATTTTGACATTGCATAATTATGGTTTTGTATTAAAATATGGTTTCTCCAGACATTTTGGGGGAGAGTAAGCTGATTATATCGATCCTAGTACTTGATTGGTACTTTGTTTATCGACCCCGGAAAGTTGAAAGGCAAAGTTGACCACGGCGAGATTTGAACTCAGAACGCAGAGAGCCTTTTCTCCGACGTTCTAGCAATTCTACTAATCCACCACCTTATATTGCATTAAAATATGAGCCGACGTTTTCCATTGTGGTCTTTACAGAATTTATATGTTTGCGCACTTTCTTTATCTTTTCCAATCAACGCAATATCATCTGCAAAACCCATATCATATTACAACTAATCATTATCCCATATGTGTTTGCGTACTTCTTGATCTACTTGTCTCAATCCAAAATCCATATGACTGAAGAGGAAACAAGAGAGCAGTTTTAACAACAAAATACGCTGTCATTTCCTGATTAACACGTACACAATATGTTTGCCAATTTTTCAATTATTTCGTACCTCCTGACCATTTTTTGCATAACAGTTCTGTTCACATTCTCAACATAAAATTCCAAGAATATTGATCCGTTGTCCGTTAACTTTCCTGTTCATATTAAAGCTATGGTAGTCACTGATCTACCTCTCTCCTCCCCAAACTAGGCATTAGAGTCACCCATAAAAATTACGACGACATGTTTTCTATATCCTCTGAGGATTTCAAAAGAATGTAAAAGATTTCTTTCATTTCGTTATCAACCTCATTTTTTGGCGCGTAGACATGAACAACTCTTGACTTGTAATGAACTGTTATGAGTCGTGCTGTGAAGATTCTGTAGAGTATAAGTTCCCAAACCACTAACGATTTTGAAGCTTCCTTATCTAGCAGTACAATGACACCTCTCTTATAGAACTTATCATCTCCAAAGTGAATTAAACTTGTATCTTCGTCCGAGTCTCATCCGGTACGAGTCTCCTTATTTCACTCACTCCCAGTATGGAGACGCTATACCTATCCAATTTTCTGACTAGCTGGTCTATCTTCCTCGAGCTGGCCCATCTACAGATCCTCTGTCGTTCCTAACGCTAGCAAAGTTGTTGTTGTTTTGTTCTTAGAGATATGAAAGTTATCACTAGCTTTTGCATTTGTATTTGTTAAGAATATATATCTATGGTCACACTCACAACTGTGTCTGCCTGTTGAATTATCATCATGTTTCTGCTTATCAATTCTTTAATCTGTGTGTTATGGTTACAAATAAAAACATATTTCGAAATGTTCGTAGGGCGTATCCGTTGCTACCACATTTTTAGCTTCCATCTCTTCCTACACCTCCACTAAAGCCAGGTTAAATCACGAGTAAACAATGTTTACACAAATATAACAACATATCCGCGGACAATCTTTATTTTTCCGATATTTCACAAGTATCACTTGCAGTGACTTCTGCTTCACATTCCAGTGAATGCAAAAAGGAAATCCTAGTATTAGGAAATGCGTGAGTGCTTAAGGAATTGACTTAAGGAATTGACAGCCATTGACTTGCAACTGTTCACAACAAAACATTAACAGCAACAATCTCTCACTGGTCTCAGAGGAGCCTGTGAGAGCCATAGTCATAGCCCCTTCCTCCAGATCAAACCAATAAATACAAATTAAAAAGGAAATTCTTTTGTGATGCTTTTGGACAGGAAACTACTAGGTAGGATACTTTTTTGGTATGTGATTCTTTGAATTCTTTGAATCTATTCCATTGTCCACCTTCTTTGGGTGTGGGTGTTTGTATTTATATATATGAGTAAAGTTTTTTTTATTTTGTCTTATTGGGTTTGTTTTCAGATTCAATTCCTTTTATTTTCCTTTTTCTTCTCTCCGTTCTTTTCTAAATTGCTATCTGGTTAATTAATTTATCTATTTATTATCATTATTACTTTCTTATCTTCCTTTTAGATTAATGTATTATTTACGAATCAACTGCCGTTTTCCACAACTGTATAGCAGTAGAGTATTATACTCCTGTTCGTTCCAAGTACTAATCCGACAAAATTTCACATTACTGTTCAGCTCTACATGGTCGACAGTATAATTATTAAGGTAATTATTGAAATAAAAAATGCTTTGTGCCTTTTTATATATAAATGTATAGCTATTTATATATCATACATTCAATGAATACATCTTGTTTCTCTATCGACTTGCTTATTATTTTACTTCTTTATTAATGAACGCGCAACTCCTTTCAATAACCTTGTAGCTATCTATCTTATTAGATGTAAAAT
Source organism: Muusoctopus leioderma (assembly GCA_027124095.1). NCBI lineage: Eukaryota > Metazoa > Mollusca > Cephalopoda > Octopoda > Octopodidae > Muusoctopus > Muusoctopus leioderma. The sequence goes on from JAOPJM010084562.1 coordinate 13,426, forward strand.
ATGTATCACCCGGAAGGAAGCACGCAATATATAATACGAATATAAATTCCAGAACATCTATGAATATTTTAATCATAGCTTAACTTCAATATAAACCTATTATAGCCACTATATAATGTCGAAGACAAGGCATCTGCAATGATTATAAGCGAGCTGGCCTGTTCCCAGATTTATTAGTTATCCAGTATATGAAATATATCTATTTACTATTGTGAGAGATGATCTATCTTGCCACCGCAAACTACTATTTTTGTTTTAAGGATTCAGAGTTAGTTCATCATTGTACTGAAAGTTGCTGATTTACTGCTTGGCTAGCTTACTCACCGATTTTATAGAAAGTCCTAGATCTTGGAAATATTTTCCTACATGTCCCAAGAGAGTTATCTACAAAGTTAAACAAAAATAATTGTAAAAAGAAAATAGATATTCTACACGGCACTACTTAATTCTATTGCTTCGAACTTATTTACAAAGCTATACATTTTCGTAAACACAAACAGTATATATTAAATGAGTGAGATATGACTGTATAAATGTTCAAGCATTTCTCAAAAGCATTATAGACCACGAAGGTGTGATGACAACAACCTGATTCCTTTCATAACTGGATATTTGTTGAGAAACTCTGATCTGAATTACACTTCGAAGTCTTGCTTTATGCTTAATGCTTCAATATAACACCTATATTTGAGAATGCAAAAATAACTTAAATGACATAACTTAAATATATGTATATTAAAAATTGCACACACAAACGCGCACGCGCGCACACACACACGCACATGCATACACACACATGCACACACACATACACATACACACATACACAC